>JBBPBX010022842.1:6999-20810 GCA_038048925.1 Garcialebias charrua | reverse complement strand
ATATATATATATATATATTATATATATATATATATATATATATATATATATATATATATATATATATATATATATATATATATATATATATATATATATATATATAAATAGCGGATTAGATTAGCTTCCCCTAATTTTCATAAGACATTTGTGCTTTTGAAATTGTGGACCTAAAAAAATTAATAAGCGTTTTAGAAATTGTGGAACTAATTTTTTAATTAGCGTTGCCCACCACTGTCAAGAACCACAGGACAGATTTTTATCAAACTTACAGAATGTAATCGCTGTATAAAGATTTACAACTGACTAGCTTTATGAGATTTAAAAAATCAATCTTTTTAGCGTCGTTGTTAGCGGTTAGCTACCGTAAACAAATGCTATTTAGATAAATAGCTCATAAACCACTCGGCAGATTTTTTTTCAGATTACAGAATGTAATTATTTGGGTGTAATTTATAAACTGTTGACCTGTATGAGACATTTGAGATAAAATTTGTTTTTTATGTGTTGTTTTATAGACGCAATCGTGTTGTGTTAGCTTCGGTTATTTTCCTGTTACTGTTTGTCTAAATAGCTCATAAACCACTCTGCAGATTTTTTTTCAGCTTACAGAATGTAATTATTTGGGTTTCATTTACAAACTGTTGACCTGTATGAGACATTTGAGATAAAATTCGATTTATTTATAATTTATTTTCGCAGTGCACGCGACCGTTTGGAAGACGTCAAAGCAAAACAATTTAAATCCAGCAGATTTGACCATTTCGTGAATTTATTAAGGAACGGTTAAGCTCAGGAACCCTTGTGCTATAATGTCAGCTATAATTTTTAGCAAACAAATAATTGTTTTTACCGTGTTAATCTTCTTAAAAGCCTTGATGTGCGCTCCTGTGGCAGATATTTGCAACAGAGCTAAACACTCAATCCACATTTCCGGGTTGTCTCAGCGGTGACGCTTCACGTCAGTGGTGGATGACGCGTTACGTCGGCGGTGACGTAGATGCGATCTATATTAAGGTGCGACCCATTTATGGATTTTTCCAATTTTTTGGCAATAATTGGACAAAGCAATCTATATTACGGTGCAACCTATATTCCGGCAAATACGGTATATGCAATTTATTACTCCCTGCAAATCAGTCAATAAACAGTGTCATGCAAAACTTTAGAGGTTTAAGCCGTTCAGCTGTTCTCGAGTCATCTTCCTCCACCTCCATTTGTTTTTGTAAGCCTGAAAAATGAGTTTAAAATTTGTCTTTTTTTTTGGCATTGCATTAGCTGTTTAAAGACTTTAGCCTTTTGCTCAATGCTCAGTGTGCTATGACTGATCTCACAGCTTATAAGGTATTAATTATTGATATTGAGACAGAGCATCACTTCAAAGATACCTGGACTATCCCTTTAATGTAAAGTAAGTTATAATCTGCTGCTTTATACTCAGGCTGACCTCTATTTTGACATGATTTCATAACTGGTTCCATAACCGAGCAGGATTCTCAGCAGGGTTTATTCAGTCATAATTTACAGTGTTCTTCATACATTGACTGAATTCATATTTACATCTCAGAAGTATGTGCTTTTAGGATTTTCTCGTCACATTTGGCGACTGCATACCAACTTAGAGAGTAAACTAAAAGCCTTTTGCGTTCTAAAAATTTCCTGACTTCAATTTCTGACTACATTTCTGTGTAAAATGTTTGGCTTTTAAATCTTGTCTTATGCCCGTCAGATCTTACAGCACGCTCACAAATCATGGCAGGAAAAATAAACTCAGAAATGATGAGTTTAGAAGACAGCTGACCAATTAGGATATTTTTCAGCACAGTTTTAGATAAATATATACATTTGCATAACTTTGAACAAGTGTCAGGAGGGACATTGTGTGAATAAAAACACATTTTACTTTAAAAAAAAAAGAAAGAAAATAATTAACTTAAAATTCGTCTCTCACCAGCTAAGCCATCACTGGAACCACTGCAGCAGAGATGGAATAAATTACCCTCTCCATTTCTCCTCAACAGTCAAGAAAACCCACACATCCTTTAAAACACACAGCAACAAAACCTTTAGTCTATTTTTTTGTAGCACTGATTCATTTTTCCTGAAGTTTCTTTGTAACATATACTTGTATGTGTATACGTGATGCTAGATCCTAGAGCTCATGTGCATTTAAGAAAAAAAAAAGGTTCTGTGATGCATCAGAGGAGTAAACACAGACTAGACATTTAATACACACATTAAATATTTAAGTGAAAAACTATAGTACAGTATACCCAGAAAAATATTGGTAAACATGTCATCAGACAATTTAAAGCCACAGTATATGATGTATTTCTGATTTTATGGTTTAAAGTAATAGTTATGGACTCAGGAAAAAATATATAAATAAAAAAGAAACAGGATTAAGCAGAACAAGACAGCTGTTTTTTTTTTTTTGCCTATAAGCAGTGGGAGCACTAACTGATGCTATCAATGGGACCACAGGGCAGATGGTGTAACTGTAAAGGAGCTTAGATAGCAGACAGACAGCAGATGTCTCCAGAAAGCTGGTTTGCTTTGACGGGAATAAATTCAATTCGTAAACTTATTTATCACGACTTGTCTTTGTTTCTTTAACCTTAAAGAGGAACTAAACTCCAAATTAACTTTTTTTAGCTGATAAACTCCCTAGAATGTGTCTAAAATGTTGTATAGCACTATGTCTGTGTTAATCTTCACATATTAGTGCGTATTAGTTAAAATATGCAATATTTGGTCTAAAAACGTGTTTACGGTAACCCTATGGGTTGAACATAGGTATTGCAGCTTAATTTTCTTATTGGTCAAGGAGTCAGAGTCAGTCAGAGTCAGAGAGTCTTTATTGTCATTTGCACCACATGTAGTACATGTGATGAAATGAGATTATGTACACAGGGTCCCAGTTACATCCAACAACAAAATGTAAGAGAAAAACAGTAATAAAATCTAGGATATGAACTAAGAAAAACATCCAACTAGAAATACACTAAGCCCTAGAGTAATAAAACGTGCAGAGTCAGGTACAGAATCACTATTAAAACTACTAAAAGCTAGAGATGAACTGAGAGCCTATGAAACTGCTGCCGGTCGGAGCGCGGCCATCTTGATTAAGGACTGTTCACTCTGACGTGTCTTGTACACTCTGACGTCACAAAAGTGGTTCAAGCAGAGCCAATCCCCTGCAGAGATGAGAAGGTCCTCGCTGCAGTTCATACCTTATATGGAAGTGGTACATTGCACGCCGGAAAAGTACTGCAACAATGCATATTATAGTTTTTGGAATGGCACTAGTTATTTGTATATTTTAACTTATTTATTTTAAGAATTCTTTTCACGTCATCGTAACAATTTGGTTGCATTCGTTTTGTTATGGTGCGATGGACAAGCAAAGCTTGTATGCCAAGTTGGGGTAGTGGTGGAAGTGCAGGTCTGGGGTCTGACAGACCCATGTTTGAACCCCAGTCACGGCATATGGTGTAGTATTATTTTCATTTTTTTCCCTAAAGCCTGTTGTTTTGGATAGATCGGGTGGGAATAGATAAATACATCTACATATTTATTCTTTGTTGTTGCTTGCTGTAAGTTGTTTGCTGGAATTTTAGTTTGTTTTAGTTTGTTGCTAGAGGGGGCGTGAACGCTGCTCAACCACCCACCTCCTCCCCTCCTTGTCTCCCGACACTCCCATTTTCATGAGGGTTTTTGAATCCGGTCTGGGGGCGGAGCTACCGTTTCACAGTGGGTTGAGCACCTCTTTAATATGGGCTAATTTACAGCACGGAAGCCTTTTCTGACTTTGTTCAAATAATGCATTTATTCAATTGGTTTTAAAGTTGCTGTTCTAAATTAGCAGCACATTTAAATGGTGATTTCCACAACTTGGCTTGGGCTTCAGTGCTCATCCACTTGCACAGAAGACTTTTTGTTTGAGCATTGAGAATTGCTGTAAATGACACTTCGGCCTAATTCACTTATGTTTGTGAACCATATTCAGCGTGTTTTACCATGATTAGGCACAACGGGAAGTGATTTGCCAACACCCCGTGAGTGTTCAACACTGACAACTTGCTGTGAACACTTTATGGGTTTAGCAAAAAGCAGTAAACAAACCAGAGCAAACCCCATGTCACTCCCTCAAGGAAGCCATTTCATTATTATTCCCAGTTTCATAGACCTAAGCAGGGGAGAGCTCATAAATTAATTTATCCACTGTAAATCCCCTTGTTGGTGCAATCCATTGTTCCTTCTCATTCCAGAATTCCCTGTTTGTATCATGTATAGTATCTGAGGACAGGTCAGGACGCCTGCATGGAATTCATCACTTTTGAAACAGAAAACACAACAGTCACTTCTTTAAACCTCAGACATTGCAAGAAAAGCACGCCGTCTCTTAATCTGGTAGTTTGGTACTTTAATCTGTCTCACATATGGTCCTTTTAGATAAATCAGACAAGCTCTGCTTTGCTCCTCACCGCACCGCTGCACTGCAGTTGTCAACTGTCTTGCCCTCAGCTATAACCAGAACTGCAATAAGCCCGAGTCAAGTTTCGTCGTCAGTTTCTACACTGTCATTAGGGTCTGACATCTTTACACACATACAGTTTCTGTCACCAAAAGCTTAAAGAAGAGAGAGACTGTGGTATGTGCTGTAGATAAAGTTTTATAAAATATGACATGCACTTTTCCACACTGTCAGAATAATTTAAAGCATTTAGCACCTCTGGGCTAAGTGCTAATCCTCTGCACGCAATGACGCCTCCAACTTTCCGACGCTCACAATCAACCTCAATAAAATAACTTAAAATTAGACTTTGTTTTGTAGTTTTTGATCTTAGTCACATGTAAGCAATGCAAGGAGTAACGAATGCAAACTCAGGTAAGGTACTTTGTTTGGATTTTTATCCACCCTGATACTCCGTCCTATATAAAGTGCACCACATTCCTTTGTTTGAGGCTATTCACATCCAAACTTCAGGAACACAGGTCAACAAAAGATGGCAAACCGTGTGCAAATTGTTCGAGGAGGTAAGACAAGAACTGGCAGCAAATCATGAAACTGTGCAAACTAAGTTTGACAGTTTTATGTGTATTTTCTGCTGGAACATTTTAAATTTGCGGGTGCATGTGCCATTTTCAGTTGGGGATGTAGGAATATGAGATATACCTTGGTGATATTTTGTTGGACATTACTTTTGTTTTCTAGGATATCGTCAAATGGCAATTAACCTATAATTTAGCCAAGATTTTCACAGGTACTGGTGTTGTATGGATGGGAAAAGTTTTAATTTTTCTTGACATTTAAAATGCTAAGTGGCTGCGTCTGCTTGTTAAAGGTCATGCATTTTCTTTGAATAAATGTTTGTAGCTTGGATTTTTTAAAAACTATTATTAGGTTTTTGGAACAAGCAGCTGTACAGGTTGAAATTACCATCAATACACATCAATCTATGACCGTTATTAAGACCAAACAGCCCATATGTATGTATTTTATTTTATTAAACTTTATTTAACCAGGGGAATCCCAGTGTGATATCTCTTCTGCGAGGGAAGCCCAAAGAAAACCCACTCAAACACAAGGAGAACATGAAAACTCCACACAAAAAGGGTCCAGTCCAGATCCAAACTGGGGATTGAACCCAGGACCTTCCTGTTTTATGAGTGAACAGTGTTAACCACTCATCCAAATTGTGTTGTCTGCAAGGACAGTGACAGGAAATCAGTTAACAACTAGCTATGTGCATTGGTAGCAAATTTGGGAAAGTTGTCTTTTTATGCATCCTGTATTTTCTTTATCCCCTGCTGTAGAATGAAGAGAGGGAATAAGAAATACTCTCTTCAGCCATCCACACATGCTGTAAGCATGATAATTTGAGAAAGAGGGGAGGTATTGACTTCCATTCTGGTGTGTGGGCTACATCTAAGCAACATAAGTTTCTTTTGAAAATTTAGTTGCCACACCAACATCCAAGACTGAAGCCAACATAAATGCCTGTCTGTGTTGTGAGCATGATAACCTCAAAAATACGTAATGTGCTCACATCCATTTTGCTCTGTGGCTGCAGCTCGGCATAAGAAAGGTCACTATCAAAATAGGGTTGCCTTGTTAAAAGTATAGTTTCTATACATGTTGACATTATTCTTTATGTGGGTGTCCAAATACGTATTTACAAAGCCTTAAGTTGAGCTAAAAAGCTGCTGCCAGAGTTTTAATAAGAGTTGATAATATCTCTCCAGTTTTAGCTTCTCTCCATTGACTCCCTGTCAAATTCAGAATAAAATTCAAAATTGTACTTTTAACCTACAAAGCTCTTAACAACCTAGCTCCATCTTCTATTACAGATCTTATCAGCGGCGGCTGGCCAATAGGGGGCGCTAGGGCACCGCCCCACTGGAACTTCTGGAGCTATTCACCATTTTAGTCAGAGTCAGATAATCTTTATTGTCATTTGCACCGCATGTGGTACATGTGATGAAACGAGATTATGTACGCAGGGTCCCAGTTACATCCAACAACAGTAATAACCTCTAGGATATAACTAAGAAAAACATCAACTAGAAATACACTATACACTAATGTAATAGAAAAACAGCATTACAAACAGCAGCACGAACACAAGTCTGTATGAGCAGATGGTCACAGATGAACACAGCAGCAACAAGAAACAGATCAGCATCAGCATGATGTGATATTTTACATTGACGACTTAATTTAAAAAATAAATAAAAATGAAATAATAAAATAAAACTATTTTGAAATGTATGCATATATGTTTTTAGTTGTGTAGGATAAATATTTTATGAGTAATGATGAGTTATATTGTTTGTTTCAAAAAACGTTTTCTTATTGGTGACGTATTTCTGATTCTGGGGGCGCATGAATCTTATCCATAGACTCTCGTTATAAATGCTGCATGCACAGTTATTCCACGACGTTACAAAATAATGGGAAAATGCTGGGCACAGATTTCTGCGCCCTGGACACATCCAGCATGAGCTGTACCTACCGATCATGTGCTTCCAGTCTTGTGGTTTTTTTTTTGTCTGGGAAATGAGCCGTGCAGTGACTCAAGCAGGCTGGCTCAGTTAGGTTTTAAATCATTGAAAGCCCTTTATCTAATGCCTATTTGCCATTTCTGACTGATATGTCTCTCAACTTTTAGAAGTCTCTGTTTGTGAAAAAAGCCTTCAGCTGACTGTTTATTCTAAAAGTGGCAACTGGTGAGTTTGTTTCTGGAGCTAGCATGCTAATGCTAGTCTTTATCTAATGCTTATATTATTATATTACCATTCCTGACTGATATGCCTCTCAACTTTTAGATTGCTCTGTTTGGGAAAAAAGCCTTCAGCTGACTGCAAATGGGAACTGGTGAGTTTTTTGCTTTTCTTTGTTTGGTTGTGGAGTTAGGATGCCAGCGCTAGCCTCCAGGTTTTTGTATTGGACTCTGATGGCAACATTTATTTAAATTTGCTTATAAAAAAATGATAAAACATTAATAATTGTATATACTATGAACTTTCTTGTCACTGGTGGTGTTTTGCTATTTCTTAACACTGTATTGATCTGGAGAATGAAAACAAAGCCTCTTGCAAGTAACTAGCTCCTATTAACATTGAATCATTTAAGGTACATTTATATGGTGAAATGCTATAAATGCTAAGGTACATTAGGACCTTTAAAATTAGGAATATTTAAGAGAACCGGTACTCAAAAAAAAAGAGCTTCATTCTATTTATATTATGAACTTGTATTACTATAATTTATATATAATTTATTTATTTATATTTTTTAGTTTGTTCTTTTTTGTTTTAGTGAGTCAAATTGGTTCTTCTCATCCTGAGAATTAAATTGTTCTGTTGACCTTGTGGTAATCTACATTTGATAAATAAACAGATTTGAACTTGTAACTTTTTTTTTTCATTTTTGAGAAATAGCACCTCCTGGTGGACATTTCACGGACCGCCGCTGGATCTTATTATTCCATATTTTCCTAACAGACCACTTTGCGCTCAGACTGCAGGTTTACTTGTGGTTCCAGAGTTTCCAAAAGCAGAACAGGAAGCAGAGCTTTCAGTTACCAGGTTCTGCTCTTGTGGAGCCAACTTCCAGTTTCTGTTCATGAGGATGACACATTGTCTACTTTTAAAACTGGGTTCAAGTCTTTTCTTTTTGATAAATCATAGGGTTAGCTTGGGTTTCTTGACCTATCCTTTAGTAATGCTACTATTGGCTTAGACTACTGGAGGACAAAATGTCCTCATTTCATCAAATTAATACTGTAGTTACAAATGAAGAGATTGTATTTGTAGCTGTTTCTTAACATGTGCTGTTTCTTTCTTCCAAGTGAGGGACCTGTTCGCCTCCATTCTGGACCTGCCCTTCTGTGTCTGTTTTTCCTTCCTGTCCTTTCAAACCCAGCTGGTCGACTCAAATGTCTGCTTGTCCTGAGCCTGGTTCTGCTGGAGGTTTATTCCTATTATGAGGAAGTTTTTTTTTTTTTCCACTGTTGCCTTTGTGCTTGCTCAGGATGGGAGACTGCAACAAAACGAAGACTCACCGCAATGTGCTGGCTTCCTTCCTTAGATAGATAACTTTACTAATTAACATTTATAATGTATGTGAATTATTTAGTTCAATGCTCTGAGATATTTGTTGTGACTTGATGCTATATAAATAAACTGAACTGAATTGAATGAATTATTGGGATAGCCAAATAATAATTTATGATAGCAAAGGCCACCATTGGCCACCCCCTGGCTCTGCCGTTGCACCTGATGGTGGATAACATTGCTCCCTCTGCTCACTAAGATCTGTCACTTTGTGCTGCTTTGGACAAACAAACAAAACAAATAACCAACCTTTATGCTTATACACACTGTAACACCTACCCACTTAAATATGTTGCATCAAAAACGTTAAAATTTTCTTGCATTCGTTGTTTAATTCCAGTCTAGAAAAACACATCTCGAAAAACATTCAGTGTTCAAGTCCTTCAGCGAGTTCATCAAAGTAAAACCATACCGGATCGGTCGAGGCCCGGGTTAACAACGTCCGCCACCGGTGCTGTTGACAAACAGGGTGCCGGCGGAAATTTTACTACTGTTAGTCGAAGACGCCGAGGAGGAAAACGTGTCAGGAGACAGAGGGAGAGGAGGAAAGTGAAGAATGTAGGACTGAGGGTTGCAACTCTAAATGTGGGGACAATGACAGGCAAAGGTAGAGAGCTGGCTGACATGATGCAGAGAAGAAAGGTAGATGTTTTATGTGTCCAAGAGACCAAGTGGAAGGGCAGCAAGGCTCGCAGTATTGGAGCAGGGTTCAAACTGTTTTACCATGGTGTGGATAGAAAGAGAAATGGAGTAGGGGTGGTCCTGAAGGAGGAGTTGGCAAAGAATGTAGTAGATGTGAAGAGAGTGTCAGATAGGGTGATGTGTCTAAAGGTAGAAGTAGAAGGTCTGATGCTAAACATAGTAAGTGGTTATGCTCCACAGGTTGGATGTGATGGGGAGGAGAAAGATGAATTTTGGAAAGATTTGGATGAAGTGATAGAGAGTATTCCCAGGGAGGAAAGAGTGGTGATTGGAGCAGACCTGAATGGACATGTTGGTGAAGGAAACAGAGGGGATGAGGAAGTGATGGGTAGGTTTGGTGTCAAGGAAAGAAACCAGGAAGGACAGATGGTGGTGGATTTTGCCAAGAGAATGGAAATGGCTATAGTCAATACCTATTTCCAAAAGAGGGAGGAACATAGAGTGACCTATAAGAGTGGAGGAAGGAGTACACAAGTCGACTACATTCTGTGTAGAAGAGGAAACCTGAGAGAGATTGGAGACTGTAAAGTTGTAGCAGGGGAGAGCGTGGCCAAACAGCATCGGATGGTTGTGTGTAGAATGACTGTTGTTGCGAAGAAGAGAAAAAGAGTAAAACCAGAAAAGAAGACCAAATGGTGGAAGCTAAAGAAGGAAGAATGTTGTGAGAAATTCAGAGACGAGCTGTTAAAGGCTCTGGGTGGTAAGAAAGAGTTTCCAAGTGACTGGGCTACTACAGCAACAGTAATTAGAGAGACCGGTAGGAAGGTACTTGGTGTGTCATCTGGACAGAGAATGGATGATAAAGAAACCTGGTGGTGGAATAGTGAAGTGCAGGACGCCATTCAAAGAAAGAGATTAGCCAAGAAGAAATATGACAGTGAGAGGACTGAAGAGAGGAGACAGGAATATAAGGAGATGGGACATAGAGCAAAGAGGGAAGTAGCTAAAGCAAAGCAGAGGGCGTACAATGAGTTATATGGGAGACTGGACACTAAAGAGGGCGAGAAGGACTTGTACCGATTGGCAAGACAGAGGGATCAGGCTGGAAAGGATGTGCAGCAGGTTAGGCTTATTAAAGATGGGAATGGGAATGTTCTAACAAGTGAGGAGAGTGTGATGGGAAGATGGAAGGATTACTTTGAGGAGCTAATGAATGAAGAGAATGAAAGAGAAAGAAGAGTGGAGGTAATAGAAACTGTGGACCAGGAAGTGGGAAAGATTAGTGAGGGTGAAGTCCGGAAAGCTCTGAAAAGAATGAAGAAGGGGAAGGCAGTAGGACCTGATGACATACCAGTGGAGGTTTGGAAATGTCTTGGAGAGATGGCAGTGAGGTTTTTGACTCAAATATTTAATGGAATATTTGAGGGTGAGAAAATGCCTGAAGAATGGAGAAGAAGTGTGCTGGTTCCCATTTTTAAGAACAAGGGTGATGTACAAAGTTGTAGCAACTACAGGGGAATTAAGTTGATGAGCCACACAATGAAGATCTGGGAGAGAGTTGTGGAAGCAAGACTTAGACAAGATGTGACTATCTGTGAGCAGCAGTATGGTTTCATGCCAAGAAAGAGCACCACAGATGCCATCTTTGCTTTGAGGATGTTGATAGAGAAGTACAGAGAGGGTCAGAAAGAACTCCATTGTGTGTTTGTGGATTTAGAAAAAGCATATGACAGGGTACCAAGAGAAGAGGTGTGGTATTGCATGAGGAAATCTGGAGTGGCAGAAAAGTATGTTAGACTGGTACAGGACATGTATGAGGACAGCAGGACAGTGGTGAGATGTGCTGTGGGAGTGACAGATAGCTTCAAGGTGGAGGTGGGATTGCATCAAGGATCGGCTCTGAGCCCCTTCTTGTTTGCTCTGGTGATGGACCGACTAACAGATGAGGTCAGGCAGGAATCCCCATGGACTATGATGTTTGCAGATGACATTGTGATCTGTGGTGAGAACAGGGAACAAGTGGAAGAGAACTTGGAGAGGTGGAGGTATGCTCTTGAAAGAAGAGGAATGAAAGTCAGTCGTAGTAAGACAGAGTACATGTGTGTGAATGAGAGGGAGGCCAGTGGAACAGTGAGGCTACAAGGAGCAGAGGTCACAAAGGTGCAGGACTTCAAGTACTTGGGGTCCACTGTCCAGGAAAATGGGGAATGTGGTAAAGAGGTGAAAAAGAGAGTCCAGGCAGGATGGAGCGGATGGAGAAAAGTTTCAGGAGTGATTTGTGACAAAAAGGTGTCAGCAAAGGTCAAAGGAAAAGTTTACAAGACAGTGGTGAGACCAGCTATGTTGTATGGTCTGGAGACAGTGGCATTGACAAAAAGACAGGAGAAAGAACTGGAAGTGGCAGAAATGAAGATGCTGAGGTTCTCCTTAGGAGTGACAAGGATGGATAAGATCAGGAATGAGATCATCAGAGGTACAGCACATGTTAAACAACTGGGAGATAAAGTTAGGGAGGCCAGACTGAGATGGTTTGGACATGTCCAGAGGAGGGACAGTGGTTATATTGGTAGAAGGATGTTAGAAATGCAGCTGCCAGGAAAAAGACAAAGAGGGAGACCAAAGAGGAGATATATGGATGCAGTTAGGGAGGACGTGGAGGTGGTTGGAGTGAGGACAGAGGATGCAGAGGACAGAGTGAGGTGGAGGAGGATGACTCGCTGTGGCGACCCCTGAAAAGGGAAAAGCCGAAAGAAGAAGAAGAAGAAGAAGAAGAGTTCAAGTCCTTCAGCGAGGGGAACTATTGTTGAGCCACGTGTTCAAACAGATTTTACAACACGCTATCAATACTCTGTGATGAACACTGACATATAAAATTACCCTGCTGCACATAGTTTACACAAAAATATTAACACATAGCCAGTTAAGTTTGCCATGAGGGAACAAGGGTCATTGTTAAATGAGTACCCGCTGAATGCAACTGTAGTCCTGTCAAATCAGAGGCAGAGAGGGGCTCTTTGTGCCTTTGATTTGCCAGGATGGAATAAAAAAAGGCTTTCAAGACACTTCTGAATGTAATGCACATCAAAGAGGAAAGGAGTGCACGCTCAGTGCACTGTATAACTAAGCGAATAGATTCTGAATGCCCTGCACAAGACCAGTGGCTATATGCGATGAGAGTTCAAGGCCTGACTATACGCTGACGTTTCTCTCTTTTCTGGTTTACAGTCAAATGACCAGATCAGCACAGAGGTCAATGTGACCACTTTCTTTTTTAGTTATTACAAACCTCAGTTCTTATTATATTCTGAAGTGTTTACTTGGGTAAAACATATATATATAAAAATGAAGAAATCAATGACAGTCTCATTTTGCAGAATTAAACTGCTTTGGTCATTTTGATAATCCAGGTATAACATCCAACAATGTTCATCTGGATGGTTTTTTTTTTTTTTTTTTGGTGCTGATATCTTAGCACCAGCAAACATGGAGTACCGGTATGCTGTGAATCAGTTTTGTTTGGTGGCTGCTCAGATTGAGGAAGTCCTTTGGAAGAAAAACAAAATGTCTCAGCACTTAAAAAGACAAGCAAAGAAAAGAAACCATCCAGATGATCTGATTGAACATTGTTGGATTCTGGATTACGGAGCATGAACTTTGGAGTCATTAAGTTTTTATTTATTTATTTTATTTATTTAGATGTGTCCGTCAAAGTACAGCGCAACTAACTAATATATAAATAATGACAAACATCAGCTCAGAAACCTATAAAAAAAACTATGCATTTAATTGTAACCTTTTGTAAAAAGTGGAACATCATTGGTTCACATGTAACATGAAACAATCTGAATGCTGCAGCTTTGGCTCGTTCATTTCTTTGCATGGCTGAGTCTTTAACCCTCAAGTCAGATTCATCACTGCAAATACTTCCTCTAAAAACAATTTTTGTTATCTACATACAGTATTGTCATAAAAAAAAAATCCATCACGTGCAAAGCTCCAGGTTTGACCTAGGTACTCTATTGTTTGTGGACTCACTAAAGCAACACGGAGACAATCACTGCTCCTCATTTAATGTTGTCTTTTCTAAATATTTGACTTGGAGTTGGCTTTTTTCAGATTTTTAAATGCCACTGTAATTAATTTAAATAGTTTAAACAAATCCAGAAAAAAACAACAACGATTAAACATTTGGTGTACTTGTTTTGCAAATAAAACCCCAGTTTTTAGCTTTTTGACATGTCAAGAAATCATAGGCCAAATATTTAATACAGTCTATGTGAAATTCACTATATTTCATGATGAATCTGACAGTTTATGATATTAATCTGACAGTGATAGACTCTCATTGTTATCATCCTTTTCTGACACAGAAAACCAAGGCCCCTAAAAGGATGAGGGATCATGTCGAGGGTTTGCCGTAAGATGGGCTGGATATACTTACTACTGTATTGGCACATGCTTTAAATTGTGATGGGTGCACTAAAAGGACATTTTTTATTTATTTGTTTATTTATTAGTCGAAAGCAGGGATTAACCTCCATCGGCTG
>JBBPBX010022841.1:23705-39358 GCA_038048925.1 Garcialebias charrua | reverse complement strand
TAGGGCTTTAACAGACTACTCGAGTAATCTACACATCAATTCCTAGGACATCTATCAAGTTTTTTTATTTCACGTCGAGTATTCGTAGTGACGTCATCACGTCGCAGTTACAGAACGGAAAATGAATCAACTTCCTGTTTGGAGCGCGTTGCGAACCGGTGTTACACCATATTCTGTGACCACAGTATATTGTGACCATAGGGGGCAGTGTTGCATGCACTGTTGCAGGTCACAGAATATGGTGTAACACCGGGTCCAATCGATCGAACCAGAACCGGCGTCCTCTGACCTTGTTTCATAAACAAAAAGCAAAAAATGTTAATCTCTAAACCTATAAATACCTATAAACATAATTATATATATATATATATATCTATATATACACAGCAAATTTTGCAGTGTTAAATCAACTCAAATAGAGTCAAATTTGACACTGTTCCAGAGTGTATTTGGTCCCAATCAGAATTGGTGTTAAATTAACTCTTTCATGAGAGTTGAAAATCCAGTGTTAAATTAACTCTACATTGAGCAACTTTTTAACTCGGATAGTGTCATTTGAAATTTACTCTTTTATAAGAGTTGAAAATCCAGTGTTAAATTAACTCTACATTGAGCAACTTTATAACACAGATAGTGTTATTTGAAATTTACTTTTTTATAATCCAGTGTTAAATTAACTCTACATTGAGTATTTTTTTAACACAGATAGTGTTATTTGGAATTTACTTTTTTATAATCCAGTGTTAAATTAACTCTACATTGAGTAATTTTTTAACACAGATAGTGTTATTTGGAATTAACACAGCAGTGGAAATCACTCCATAAAGAGTATTTTTTACACATTTAAGTGTTATTATTTTACTCTACTTAATTGTTAAAATGTATATAAAGTAACACTTCATAGTGTTAGAACCATGCACAACAATGGTGTTGATAGGATTATTTTCTGAATAGTTCTCAGTGTGTAAAAAATTCTACTCAATTTAAAAACAGATATTAAAATCTGTGCCATAATGGAGGTAACCGTTGAAAAAAATACACACTTAGACATTAAAATTTCAACAATGCATTTGAAACAAAAACAAATTGTACAAAAAGTCTTAATAAAAACATTTATTTGTCATGCCAAAATACCTTAAAACACATTAAAACAGACTATTGCTTGTCATTAAATGACAATATGGAACAACATACAGTGAGGAATCTGTTGTGCCGTACTTTCTTTGGACATCAAACGGTTTAAAATAACATAGTTTGTCAATTTTAAACACCTTTAGAACTCTGTCAGGTTGTAATCTGACCCTAAATGCATAATAGGGTTCATCAAAAAACATAGTGTCCATCAGTGTTCCACAGAACACAATACAGGAAACCCCCGACAAAGTGCCTTAGTGAACAGTGCAGTACAGTACAGTAATGTATTTTTCAGCACAGAAAAAGCATACAAAATGCAAATTTCTTCCTAAACAGTTCTCAACCATAATCAGCAAAATGATGTCAACCATGAACACTTCTGAAAGAGCAGCAGCTACTGTATTGACATCAATCAGCAGCAAATCACATCTATCAGAAACATGTTGCACCCATCGTGAAACCAGTGCTTTGGTGTGCAGTCCATGTCCATGAAAAACAAGTCCATGAGCTCTAAGAAAGCTCGAAGCAGCAGAAAAAGAAAATGAATTCCCTTACTTTGATTGAAGTGTAGGTAGACAGTCTGTATGATGTTTTTCTCAAGTTCAAACCTGGATCACATGGAACAGCTTAGCCATTGCTCAACCATGAATGATGGGAGCATTTGAGGCCAGGTGTGAGTTCAGGTGTGTGGTCCTGATGTGAGCAGGTCTGTCCATCAGATCAGGTGTGTGTTTTTTTGGGCAGCAGTCATTGAGGCAGAAGGTGTTGACACACAGGTGATGGATAGAGGCAGGACACCAGAGGCAGGCAGGACACACGTCCATCCACGAGGAAAGTCCAGGAGGTGATCTGTGTAGAAATTAACACAAAGATGAACATGTGAAGATACAGCTGGACAGTGACCTGCAAATAAAACATGTAAAACAGACAGAGAACAAGTTCTACTCACTGCATGGTCACAAACAGGTGACACTGGAGACAAGCTAGGGCCGCAGGCAAGACGACAGAGGCAGGACAGAGGACACACGTTCATCCATGAGGAAAGTCCAGGAGGTGATCTGTGTAGAAATTAACACAAAGATGAACATGTGAAGATACAGCTGGACAGTGACCTGCAAATAAAACATGTAAAACAGACAGAGAACAAGTTCTACTCACTGCTGATGGTC
The DNA here is from genome assembly GCA_038048925.1 of Garcialebias charrua. Taxonomy (NCBI): domain Eukaryota; kingdom Metazoa; phylum Chordata; class Actinopteri; order Cyprinodontiformes; family Rivulidae; genus Garcialebias; species Garcialebias charrua. The sequence continues at coordinate 37,055 of JBBPBX010022841.1, read as the reverse complement.
ACAAACAGGTGACACTGGAGACAAGCTAGGGCCGCAGGCAGGACACAGAGGCAGGCAAGGACACACGTTCATCCATGAGGAAAGTCCAGGAGGTGATCTGTGTAGAAATTAACACAAAGATGAACATGTGAAGATACAGCTGGACAGTGACCTGCAAATAAAACATGTAAAACAGACAGAGAACAAGTTCTACTCACTGCATGGTCACAAACAGGTGACACTGGAGACAAACTAGGGCAGCAGGCAGGAGGACAGAGGCAGGACAGAGGACACACGTCCATCCATGAGGAAAGTCCAGGAGGTGATCTGTGTAGAAATTAACACAAAGATGAACATGTGAAGATACAGCTGGACAGTGACCTGCAAATAAAACATGTAAAACAGACAGAGAACAAGTTCTACTCACTGCTGATGGTCACAAACAGGTGACACTGGAGACAAGCTAGGGCAGCAGGCAGGACGACAGAGGCAGGACAGAGAGGCAAGAGCAGCAGGTGGTTCTGTTGAAACCCACACACAGACGTCAACATCTGCAGATAAGAAAACACAGACAAGAACAACTTCTCCTTACCTGTGTGGTGAAGAGTTGTGGAGATGGAGGAGCTACAGGAGGCTGGACCATAAGGAGAGAGCAGCAGGTTGGTTCTGTTGAAACCCACACACAGATGTGAACATCTGCAAAAATGGAAACACAGAGAAGAACAACTTCTCCTTACCTGTGTGGTGTGGTGCACAGGTGTGGATGGACCAGGGGGGCGTGACACTTTGGAGGCTGTCGAGAGAGAGGTGATGATTGCAGTACTGTAGATGTAACATAAAACAAAAAAGAAAGTAAAAAAAAAAACATTAACATGTCTTTGCTATACCTTTCCGACGATGCTGTGCTGGTATGTGAAGGTGGGCAGGTCAGCGATGTTTTCTTCTTGAATGTTGTTGGCCACTTCTCCAGGAGTCTGCTTGATACTTCTTCTCCAAACATCCAAAGGAAATCCAGCTCAATCTGTGGTGGGAATTGAGCACAATAGATTTTGAGAAGTAAATAAGAGCTATTAACTACCCATCTACAACATGAACTTATTGCAGTGTAATCTACTGATACATACCAAGCCTTTCACATTTTTGAAACGTGGAAAGTCTGTGAGTATGTTTCCTGACTGCTGGGGATCAAGCACAATGTTGTGGTGGTAGGGAAACGTCAGTTTCATTTTCTTCTTGATCATCTCTTCATCTGATGAATACTTCATAAAAGAGATGGCTTCCTTACATTCCTCATCACTCAAGACCAGCTCTGGAACACAGTGGAGTTCTCTTGTAGCACTTGGCCCTCCATTCTTTTGCTCACGAGAGGGTCCTTCTGACAAATAAAATACATGCATCTTTAGACATTATTTATAGAGTTCATATGTCAGTCCTTAACGTTTGGTTTGCTAAAATATTTCTATTTACAACCATCAGGGTGCTAACGATCCATCGTTAGGCTGATGGTCCTCCTTGATCATGTGAGCAGCTGGTTGATGGTCCTCCTTGATCATGTGAGCAGCTGGTTTCGGCTGTCATCAGCCAACTGGTTGATCCACTGTAAGAGGGTGCTATTTATAAGACTGAGCTGAATACAGCAACTCAGACTCAGGAAGTCTTTCGGACAAAAGACGAAACGTTTCTACAATTTTTTTGCTTTGTTTTGTTTTTTGAATGTCCAGAGGATCAGACTTAGCTTTTTTTTTAGATTTTTCTACCTGGATTATTGAGCATGCATCAGGGTATTTCTATTTACATTTCCACAAAAACTAAGTGTGCTGAATAGTCAGATTACCTCCAAATGACAACCGTCTTTCTTTGGAAGATGCTCTCTGGAGAGTTTTGATCCTCCAGGCCAGGTATCCAGTGCCACTGTCCCCATCATAATAATGCTCCTTTTAAATAAGAAGAGACAGAGACACTTGTTTAAGATTAAACTGTTAAAGCTTGTAAAATATGTTGCATTTCCAAAACCCCTAATGTGCATAACTCACATAGCCATTCTTAGACTGCGGATCACTTAGATAGGGGAAGAAACTAACAATTCCTTTCGCATACTTTTCCTTCTCCTGTCGTGGTGGTGATGTGCTGAAGAACAGATAATGCATTTCAGTGTACTTTAATAATTACCATTATTTATTTATTTATTTTAGTTGTAACCTACCCATATTTTTCTGTCATGTCAGCTGCCAGGATATTAACCATTTTTCTTCTGGTTTCATCCATCAAAGACTTGGTTCTTTTGTACTCATTTATTATGCGTTCTCCACCTGGTTTACTTGTAAGAATGGATTCAACCAACTAAAGACATAATGCAAAGCTATATTTAAAAAAAGCTCTGCTACATTTTTTTTGTTGAAAGATTCTTAAGTTTTTACCTGCTTAGCTTCTTCATCCGGCCTCTGGCGTTTACTGGGTGGACTCTCTGAAAGGATGATGGTATCGTCTGTGTCTGCAGAATCACCAGGTGATGGCACGGACACAGGTGACAACAGTGTAGGGGTCTCATCTATGTACAATGAAAGAAAAAGTGGAATAAAAGTTGTTGTGCTCAGTTCTTCAATGGTGTTTTTACTTTCTATAAAACGGCTAATTTGATTGCAACAAACCTGTGTCATATTTGATGGTTAGCACACCAGTGGAGGGATCTTTAATAACGTCTTTGATGTCTTTGAATAACTTCAAAGACATCATCATCTAGCTCAGTTCCTGAAGTGTCAATAACTTTGACTCCTTCTGTAACAGCTTGAATGCCAAACTTTTCAAATGCTATAACAAAAAATAAAATAAAAAAGAAATCACAGAAAACATGTTATAATTTTGCTTTTAAAATTTATAAAATAATTTTTCACACGTCACTTTTATGAAATCTGTACATAATATTAAAATTAACACAAACATTTACTACTTAACACTTACCCATACTCTGATTATAAATGTGGATGACATTGGACAAGAGGTAATGTTTTGATTTGACACCATTGAACACTCATCAAAATAAAATACAACAAACTTTACCTGCAATAAAAAATCCTTTTAAAGTAGGCTCTGTTAGTCGAACAAACTTTTGACACTCTCCAAGCTTTACTTTCAGGAGCATGATCACTGCAAAAGGTAAAAACCTTACATTTAGAATTTCAGAAGGGCTGCAGAAGTTAAATTTGAAAACCATAAAAATGCACAAGATTCAATTTAAATTAGCTTTAACTGTTCATAAGCTATATGTTGCTAAACAAAAAATACAGCCATAAGTACAGATAACGTGCTTAAAATAACACGTAAAAATGGCAAGACTGTTTTCCTGTTTACTGTAATTTGCTGAAGACGCAATGAAATATGGGTACCTTCGGCGCGTAGGCTACTCAGAGGCAGACGTTTTTGACTGCAACCCATGAATTGAGACAGCTATTTTGTTGTAATTAAGAATAATTTAATCTAGGTTTAATAAATAGTGTCGTAGCTTTCACAAGAGTGCTGATTAAAGACAACACAGTAGCTGCTGCAACCATAGGGCTGCAACAGCTGCTGTTTCTTCGTTCACATTCCGAGATGACGTAGTTTCAAGCGCGTTCACGACACGTTACGTGTTGCTGCTGCACATCCAGTCTTCATGAAACAAAGTCCACACAGCTTGGATGTGCGCTCGTCTTTTAACAATAAAGCCATGAGACCGCAGCGAGATGCTAACGGCTAAATGCTGCGCGTGCTTCGCGATAATAGTCCCGTGCTGAAACACGCCCAGGAAATTTTGTTCCGCGGCGCATATATTAACGTTCAATGAGTGGAAAAAAAAAACACGAAACGGTACGCAGATGGACGATATTCTCCCCAAATACACAGCACACAAATAAAAAAACAAAATTGTATTATTTTCTGTCAATGCCAGCTCTAATCCTGGTTAAGGATTCACCAGGGGAAAGCGCGTTGGGTGGATTTGCCGCGCTTTGCTACGCTAACTCGTTAGCAGCTAGCTAAACCAACATACACGTTCTGTATAATAAAGTCATGAAATCCGCGTTTTGGTCACCAACAAAGAATATGCTAGGAACTCCCCATATCGTATAAAATCTCAATAAACTAAGTAAAATGTAGTTATGAATTCAGTGCTAAGCTAAATAGTAATAGTCGAACCTACACCACATTACAGTATTTTCTTAAAATAGACTAACTGTAAACGTGATAGTTGGCAAATATGCATGTAATATAATTCAATTAAAACTACAGATTCTTCCTTACTAAGTCAACTTACCTCTGCTCAGACGAATGGATGAAGAGAAAATGGCGTCAGCAGAAATTCAGTGGGAGGAGCTTTCCAGAGTTCTTTCAGCACATGCTACTCGACACCATGATTATTCACCAACACTGGGGGGCGTATTACTCACAACTGTGTTTTATAAACTCTGATAGAGTTATTGCACTTTGACTCTGTTATTTTAACTCAGCTGATTTTGCTGTGTAGGAGAAGCTGCTGACAACTTTCTTGCACAGAGAAATGGCTCGGGTGACACGGGCATCATCCATACCATGTCCTGTAACACACACACACAAAGTTACTTTCATTTTTATGTAGGGAAGCAGATCTACCAAGGGCTAATTAAAATCTGCCTCATTTTAGTAGATATGTAGGATATTAAATTACATTTGAAAACTGTAAAAACCTGGGTTTAGTTAAGCTCTTCCTGTAAGATCACCAGTAAACGAGTGGACAAGATTTTACTTTATAAATGTGTTAATCTCACACTTTCAATTTAATACAAGTACACCGTTTAGTTTTTGTAACAAAGTGTTCAATTTTGTGGTTTAGTCCAGCTTTCATTTATAACAGTGTAGTGGTCAATCTGAAAATAATTATTTTAAATTGTAATTTAAAGACCGTGTAAAGTGAATTTCAACATTTTCTTAAATAAACATTATAAATGTGATAATTGTAATCTTGTAAATGAGTAAAAAGTCTCAAAATTGTAGCTCAATTAATTTTGGAGTTATAGATGAAACTGTGTATAAAGACATGTTTGTTTCAGGATTTTTTAGGCGTGGTTTAAACGTGACCGCGTTTCGTCACGCGGTCTTCATTAGTATAGCCCCACCCCCTGCTGCTCCAGCCATATAAATTGTTCTTCGCATGGGTGGAGCCGTTCACTCGCGAATCGCAGATAGCATCAGATAGCAATAGCATGGATATTTTGTTCATCGTTAGCTAGCTAATCAATTATGCCTCGTTCCTGCATCTTCCCTGGATGTCGCAATGGTCAGGGCACCCACATTGAGACGCAGGAGGGAGTCAGAACAAACCCAGGCTGCTGCTGGAGTGAGCTGCCACCTGCAGCTCCGCGCCGCGCGTGTGTTTGTGTGTGTGTGTGCGTTGAGCTCCTGCCACGCGCGCCGTGAAACGCAGTGACTCGCTGACACAGATGAGATAACTTAGTTATCAACGTGATTACTCTTTATTTTAATCACCAACACAGACCCCGCATGCGATGTGACCGGGTCGGACCGGGTGCAGCCGCTCATCTTCTAAAATAGCGCTTATTATTAAACACATAACAGTGGAGTTATGAAGTATCTTTGTGTCCTCAACTTTAAAAACAAAAACAGAGTTGTTAGTGCACTAAAAACAGCGTAACTCTTGGAAAAAGGAGCTACTGGCAGCCAGAACTTAGATAAAAACGGAGCAGGTGGATCTCTGCTGTCTGCCTCGCTCAGCTCAGCAGCAGTACTGCGCTGAAACCACTCCCATGCACTGACACGCCCCCACAGTTTCAGACCAAGGGAAAATAATGTATTTTCATGATTTTTGACACTTAATTTTATAAGGAAAACAATGTTTTTAATCAGTCAGATTTATATGGGTGATTAATAACACATATTTATGCCATGTGACAAACTAAAAACACACATTTAATTTCACTTTACACGGTCTTTAACATTTTGCTAAGCATTACTGGCACTTTTATTTTTATTTTTATTTTTTTTACTTTATTCTTTAAAGTTTGAAGGAAAGATGCACTTTAATCCAGGGTATAGGTTTATGGAATGGTTTGGAGGATGACTTTAAAAATATCAGATCTCTGAGTATATTTAAGAGAAAGATGAAAACTAGTTTTTTGAAGATATATGATCAAGTATAATTTAATTTAAAGAAACTGCTGTTTGAGCTGATGTATTTTTCTTTTTTTAGTATTACTTTTATTTTATATTATATTTTGTTTAAATATTTTGAGGATAAAAAAGGAGCAGACATCATAAGATTTATTCTTCTTCTGCTTCTTTTCATTTTGATTTGTGTATTATTTGTGTTTTATTGTAAACATTTTTTGTATTTTAAATGAATGAATAAATGAAATGAAATGAAAATCAGCTGATTCAAGATTAAAATTTGCACTCACCAATAGCCAGATGAAGTCTGTGTCCAAAACACTGCATCCTCTGCCATTTATTTAGCTGCACCGCCTTCACCACATTAGCTCTGTTGTCAGTGGTTACAGCCACCAGTGCTGCTGGGTTGAGCTTCCAGCTAGTGAGGGCATCCTGAAGGGCTTCAGCTACGGTATATGCTCTCCTGTGTGGTCTTGGGGTAAATAGCTGGTCTGTAGACATGCACTTTTCAGTTCCCAGTCTTCAATGAAATGTATGGTCACACTCATGTACGGCTTGCAGGTCCGGCTGGACCACATGTCGGTGGTCAGTGCGAAGTGAGACAGTTTAGAAAGCTGGTTGGCGAGACGCTCTCTAACTTCAGTATACTGGTACATTTGTGGAAGAACTTCTCTGGCAAAATAATTCCTACTCGGTAACTCGTATCTTCTGTCAAGGAGTTTTAGCAGCTGTACAAAGCCATCTTGTTCCACAGTTAAGAGCGGGACCATGTCTAGCAATATGATGTGCCACAGCATGAGTAATCTTGGGCCACTTCTCACTTTTTCTTTCATAAGGCACTGCACAAGCATATGCGTTTTGTAACGTGGTTTGTTTCTGTGCAGGAGGCTGGGAAGAGTTCACAGTTTGAGCTGCAGCAGCACCACGCAGTTTCACACACTCTTCGCATTCTTTTTTATGGCGCTGTTTTAAATGGTGGAAAAGATTTGTAGTGGTCAAACTTTTTGTCGTAACTTGTTTTCGGCATTCTCTACAAAACACGTCTTTCTGCTGCTCATCTGTGGTTTTGAATCTGAACCACCTCCAAATGAGTGAGCCGTTGTGTTTCTTTTTGCTCACCAGCTGCTCTTTGGTCTCCTCTCCCGTGCTTTCACTCTCACCTTCCATCTTGGCTGTTCACGCACACTGCGGCTAAACTTCCTACTAGCTTAGCTAGCTGCCTGAGGACGCGTAGGGGAGGAGTCAGTGTTTTCAGAGTGGGAAGGAGGAGAGGCCGTAGGAAGTTCAGCTCAGACACAGAATTGGCAGATCGAAAATAATAATTTAAATGCAAAGTTGACCATCTCGATATAAACGATATAGTCTCGTCTTGTATCTTTTTAGAAAAAAATCTCGATATTTTAAAAATCTCGATATATCGCCCAGCCCTAATTGTTGCATCTAGTAACCCTTTCTCGAGGCAGTCAAGATTAAATGAAAATTCTTACCAAAAATTGAGCAAAACACAAATTCTTTGAAGAATCCATCCGATACTTTCTACAGTAGGACTGACTGTAGAAACAGGACTGACAACTCGCCTTTGTCACAAAATGCTTGCTACAATAATAATCATCCGCAAATGAGTCAAGGGGATGAAAGTATATGCATGTCAGATCTTGTCAGGTTCATTGCACGAAGAGAACTAGTGTCCACTAGTCTTACACAGTTCAATGATTGTCCTGAATGCTTTAGGGCCTGGAGAGCATCCTTTTTGAATGCCATCAAAGATTTAAACCTCTCAGCCAACGAACAGCTAGATCTTTTAGTTAAATAGCTAGGGAAGGACTCAGCAGAACATGCTAGACGTATCAGGACAGTGCATGTGAATTACCCCGAGTATGGACTTAGGGCAGTTTGGGACAGACTAAAGGAGTGTTACGGGGCTTCTGAGGTGATTGAGAACTCCTTGTTCAAACGGTTAGATGGTTTTCCCAAAATCTCTAATAGAGACCACTGCAATTTAAGATAACTCTGAGATTTGTTAATGGAAATAGAGGCAGCCAAGGCAGATGGTGATCTACCAGGTCTAAGTTACTTAGACACGCCTCGTGGCATTAACCCTGTTGTGCAAAAGTTGCCATTCTATTTACAAGAAAAGTGGCTAACTTCAGGGTTTCAATTAGGGGTGGGCGATATTGCCAAAAAATGATATCACGATATATTTTTTGAAATATTATGACGTGACCCGCAGGAGCGTGCACATCTGCATACAAGGTATCCACGGGGTTGTAAAAGGTAGTAAATAAAATTAACACAAATTACAGCCATTAAAAAGTATTAAAAAGTAATAAATGTCACCTGACGAGGTATAATTTTTTTTAAACCCACACAACTAGATTTTTCCTGTTCTATCGGCTAAAAAAAATCCTGTGAATTTATGTATCTTTTCTAATTTCATGTTCGAGTAAGACCTAAGTTAAATCAATGACATCATATTGTCGGTCAGTGTCCGTTCGCACCTACAACTGGCCGAGGGCCGACAGAGCTTCCAGAACCATCATGGGGAAATGTAAGTTCCCTTATCAGTCAGTCACTCGGTGCAACATATTGCTATGGGAAATTGCGCCCCGCACGATTACCTGAAGGAATACATTCACGCCTTTACGGCCGGGGCGTTAGCATCACGCCAGAGTCCCCGCCCTCTGGGTATTTAAGGCGCTGACGCCCATCCTACTTTCTCTTATTGCCTTTCACCTCGCTTAAACCTGAACTTCGTGGGACTTCTATGTTTTCACATCGTTCGACCAGAGGTGAGCTTGCTCCCTACACAGAGCGTACAGAGAAATTTCCTATGTATTACTGGGCTGGCGAAAGCTAGTCCATCGTTTTCTACTTACCTCGAAGCTTTGTTCTCTCTCCGCAGCTGCTTCTCTCGACGGCACTAACTGCGTCACAACGCTCCGTGCTAACTATTAGCAGGCTAGCCAACGAAAGCGGCACGACGGAGAGGACGTCTTCGAACGAAAGAAAGCTAGGATCAGTCTCGACGCTTCTTGGACATGGCTCCTGAGAAGGGAAAACGGAGGACAAAGATTCTGAAGAAAGCCTGCAGGACGGCAAGCCCTCGCTCGCATCCCTGCCCCAGCGGCTGCGGCTACTCCCTGTCGGCGACGGACACCCACGAGGCCTGTCCCGTCTGCCTAAGGATTCTGCATGCGAAAACAGCGCTGGAATTCCCCGACTCCTGCTCCCACCACTGCCGGATGCCGGCGGCCATGAGGAAATGCCGCACAGACTCATTGGCTAAGGCCATGGAGAGGGCCGCGGTGCTGAAGGCCGCAGGCCCCACAGAACTGCTTTCTCCTGAACCGCAGCTCGAGAACACGGATTTGGAATGCAACGGTCAGGTTGTTCCCGTCGAGTATTTGACGCCCGAAGTGTCTGACTAAGACGCCGAGTACTGTTGCGGAGGGGAAAGTGTGGATTCCTCCCAGAACCTGGTGCAAGTTCTACCGGAACTGGACATGTCGGTCCCTGCTCTGTTCGACCTGTGCCACAGGGCCGCAGACGCACTGCAGGTCGCGTGGCCGGACCCCACGCCTCGCCAACAAGTTACGAGGCTGCTGGGAAATTACTTTTACGCGAAGCAGCAGCCGACGACGTCGCAGAAAATGCCCATTTTCTCGGACTTCCTGATGGAGCTCACGCGCTCCTGTGCGGAACCCGGAGCTCCCATGACGTTGCCACTCTCCCGGTTCCTGGATGTCATCAGAATGGAGGCAGCAGGTCTCGCCAGCGCACCCCAGATAGATCCCCCGCAGCAACGGGTGCGAAGCCACCATTGCCCAGCAAGGCCTGCCGCGCGTCGTAGAAACAGCTCGACAAGTGCTACCGGGCTCAGGGCTTCGCGGCTCGTGCGATGAACGCTTCGACCATGATGCAGGTGTACCTAGCAGAAAAGTTGCAGGAATTCCAGGTAACAACAACAACAAACAAACAGGCCGTAACGGAGGCCCTGGAGGAGGCCCGCAGGGCCTCTGACTTCGTGCTCCGCATGATGGGGACAATAGCCATCACACAGGGCAAAGCAATGGCGGAAATGGTTGTCGCCCAGCGCCATCTTTGGTTGACCTAAACGGACCTCCCAGAAGGCCAGAGGTCTCTCTTCCTCCAGCACCTGATTGAGCCGACGGGACTCTTTGGGGGAGCTCTGGAAGCGCAAACAGGCGGAAGCCCTCCGTGAGGGGCTGCCAAGAAAAAGCTTTGCCCCCCTCCCCCTCCAGGGAAGCCGTATGTCACCCCCCGCAGAAGAGACCTGCTGGCGACGGAGAGCCCTTTTAGCGCCAGGCGGCCCGGCCGAGGGCCTCTTCGATGAACCCAGGTGGGAAGCAGATTTGGGCCTGATGAAACAGGACGAACTCATGACTTTACTGGTATGCCCGCCCACGTGGTAAGGGAACCTGACCTTTTGAGCCCAGACTTCACTTGTAAAACGCTACAAGGATCTGGTGACATGTGTGTGTGCACTAAAAATAACTTGTCTACTGTATGTGTAATAAAAACAAGCACTGTTTCATGCATATACAAAAATAAAAGTACCAAAGCACAGACTGCCCTGGTTCTTGACTCGAGCCCTACTTTTGTGAAACACAGACCACTAGGTCAGACTATGAACCGCAGTAGGACACACGAGTTCTGCCTGAGACAGTCAGATCTCGCGATGTCGTCTGTTGGGCAGACCACCCTGCTCCAGAGCACACGAGAGGGGTCGAAGGCCACTCCTCCCGCACTCAAACACGACAAGCAGCAGTTAGACATGCCTTCCAGGCTCATGACGTACGCGCAGGCCTGGAGGGCGTGTCTGCCAAACGAATGGGTCATGGCAACGGTACGTCATGGGCTCAAGCTGCCGTTCATCAAATGACCACCTCCCTTCACGGGGGTGTTGCAATCGAACATTAACCTAGCACGCGCACACGTGCTGAGAGAGGAAGTGTCAACAATGCTACAGAAAGGAGTAATAAGTATTGTCTCAAAACACAAACTACACTCCGGTCATTACAGCAAATACTTCCTGATGCCCAAAAGGGATCAATCCTTGAGACCGATCCTGGATCTCAGGACCCTGAACAAGAGAATAAGAACTTTTAAGTTCAAGATGCTCACACTGCGGCAGGTCCTCCAGTCTGTGAGACCTGGAGACTACGCATGTACAGTGGATTTGAAAGATGCCTATTTCCATGTGGACGTATGGAGGAGGCACAGAAAATTCCTCCGGTTTGCTTTCGAAAGGGAAGGCTTATGAATTCAAAGCCTTACCCTTCGGTTTGAAGACTGCTCCTCCTACATTTACTAAATGTCTGGATGCAGCCCTGACCCCTCTTAGAAATCAAGGTGTCAGGATCATGATGACCTGGATGACCTTCTGATTCTGGCCGGAAGTAGAATGCAGGCCCAATCACACTCCTGCAGGGTGATTTCTCACCTGGAGTCTCTCGGTTTTGTCATAAACCTGCAAAAGTGTGACCTGACCCCATCATGGATTACCGTATTTCTGGGAGTTCAGGTCGACACCATTCGGTACAGAGCATGGCTCTCAGAGGAACGTGTTTCCTCGATTCATCGTTGCCTGGCAAAATTTCAACTGAATCAGCGGGTCCCCCTGAAAACGTGCCAACGCCTCTTAGGTCTCTTGGCGGCAGCCATACCCTGTGTGCCACAAGCATTGCTGAAAATGCGGGCCCTACAAATATGGCTAAACCAACAAACACGACCTGCCCCGTTTGGGCGAGCAAGAAAGTTTAGAATCGATTCAGAGTGCCTGAGGGCCCTGGAACCTTGGAGAGACCTGTCTGTGTTCACGGAAGGGGTCCCGTTGGGTAGGGTGTCATCCCATGTGGTCATCACAACGGACGCCTCAAAGACAGGATGGGGGGCAGTCTGCAGGAATCAGAATGCCCGAGGCCTTTGGACAGACCAGGAAACGAGATTACACATCAACTTCCTGGAATTGTTGGCCGTATTCCTGTCAGTAAAACACTTTTTTGGTAAAGGTCTGATTGCAGGACAGCACGTCCTGGTGAAATCAGATAACAGAACCACGGTGTCCTTCATCAACAGGGAGGGGGGGACGAGATCCCAAGCCCTCCTCAGCCTGACACAGAGGATGCTCACGTGGTCCGCTCCAAGAATATTGTCGCTCAGGGCGACTCATGTTCCGGGTGGACTGAATTACGGAGCAGATGCCCTCTCCAGAGGGCCTCTTTTGGCATCAGAATGGAGACTGAACCCACGAGTCGTGGATCAGGTCTGGTCACGATTTGGGAGAGCCTCGATGGACTTGTTTTTATGCAGGGCCAGCTCACAATGTGACCTCTACTTCTCTTTGAAAGAGACAGACGTTGCGTTGGGAACGGATGCTTTGGCCCATGATTGGCCAGCAGGGGTGCTGTATTACGCTTTTCCACCTGTCCCTTTGATTCAGTTGACACTGGAACGTGTGCGTAAGGGACCCCTCTCCCTGATACTGATAGCCCCCAGGTGGTCACAGAAACCATGGTTCCCAGAACTGATCTCAATGTTGTCAGGGATACCATGGCAGCTGCCTCCTCACAGGGACCTGCTGACTCAGGCACGTGGGCAGCTTCCACACCCACGTCCGGAGCTGTGGCAGCTTTCAGCCTGGCCACTAAAGGGAACGGGCTGAGGGCCCAAGGCCTGACTGTTTTTTCAAAAAATAAAACAACGACAACATACATAAGGGAGACCCTTAGTGTTCATGTTTACTTGGGAGATGTTCTGAGGAAGGGTTCCCCCCCCTCTAACAGGTCCCCAACATCAGGATGGGTCCCTTTGACAGTCCTGAGAAGTTGTCTGCTCAAGGAGCAGATAAGGGACTCGTACGTGCCCCTTGTGTGTATGAAATTTTTGCCCCTGTGGGACCAAAAAGGTCACCCTGTGTGTGAACTGGGTTCTTTACCTAGGCATTGCCATCTGGTTTGCCAGTGGCTTAAGGGGTCTCTTTACTCTTTTTCCTCCTGTTTCCCAGATTATCTAGGAAGGAAGGAGATGGTGGGCGATTGCGCTAGTGGAGCACGTTTGTGTTGCGTCTAGCTGGTGTTTCATCAATATGTCTAGTGGTAACATCAAGTTGATGTTTCTACATGTGACATTTATTCTCAGGTTGTGCCCTCTACATACCTTGTAGGGAGCGACTGGGAAATGCCTGATGTATTAAGGCAGATGTTCTCACAAGCA
>JBBPBX010022841.1:0-22147 GCA_038048925.1 Garcialebias charrua | reverse complement strand
TTAAATTTAACTCAAGACTTTCTGTGTATACCCTGGTATAATTTGCTGTTTTTGTTGCTTTAGTTTTTGGAAATAAACAATATTAACACTATAATAGGCACATAAAAAAGTTAAGTCTGGTCCTCTGGGCAGGTAAAAAAAAAAAAGAATTGTATAATCGTCCAAAGGTCCAGACTTAACTTTTTATTCTACGTGGATTATAGAGCATGCATCAGGATACTAAAGTAGGCATATTTGAACAAAACTATATCAAAGATGTGTCTCTGTGTAACTTGTGATCCCCCCCCCCCCAAAAAAAAAACCCTCCAAAAATCTCTGAAGGAATCATTTTTAGGTGTTTGTAGTTCATCATTAATATCTGCTCATTTAAATCTTACGCTGTATTAAAGCTCCACTGACATCATCTTTTAACTTTTCAAAAAATGGCACAACATATATAAATATTAAGATTGACCCCTGACCGTTTTTGCTAAAATAATGTTAAATGAATGAAAATTCCTCTCAAGAATAGTTTAAAATTAGCGCTGTTTTTTTACACGGTAAATACGGGTTTTCCGGTCACGTGTTTGTGACGTCAGATAAAGGAATTTGCTCCAAGCGCACATTGAATACAATGTAGAAATATATAAACGCATCCGTCGAATTTAGCCATCTAAAACTGTAGATATTAGCGATTTAGCTTCAGTTCGTGAAGCAGAAGTTATTTTGAGTGATAAAAAACAAACAGAAATGTTTCATTTCTCCGTGTTGCTAGTTCTGTTTTCAGGAAAGGTTGCACATTCATGTAGTGAGCACCAGATGTCAGCAAAGCTAAAGGGCTCACTTCATGAATGTGCAACCTTTCCTGTAAAAGAAACAGCAACACGGAGAAATGAAACATTGCTGTTTGTTGTTTATCACTCTAAATAACTTCTGCTTCACGAACTGAAGCCAATTCGCTAATATCTGATGTTTTAAATGGCTAAATTCGACGGATACGTTTATATATTTCTACATTACAGAGCTCTGTAAGAGTTCACGATAGCTTTGCTGACATCTGGTGCTCACTACATGGATGTGCAACCTTTCCTGAAAACAGAACTAGCAACACGGAGAAATGAAACATTGCTGTTTGTTTTTTATCACTCAAAATAACTTCTGCTTCACGAACTGAAGCTAAATCGCTAATATCTACAGTTTTAGATGGCTAAATTCGACGGATGCGTTTATATTTTCTACATTGTATTCAATGTGCGCTTGGAGCAAATTCCTTTATCTGACGTCACAAACACGTGACCGGAAAACCCGTATTTACCGTGTAAAAAAACAGCGCTAATTTTAAACTATTCTTGAGAGGAATTTTCATTCATTTAACATTATTTTAGCAAAAACGGTCAGGGGTCAATCTTAATATTTGTATATGTTGTGCCATTTTTTGAAAAGTTAAAAAATCATGTCAGTGGAGCTTTAAATCATTACTGTATTGTGGGAGTGGTGGCTCAGAGGTTAGAGAAGGTAGGCCTGTGATTGGAAGATTGCCAGTTCAACTCCTGGTACTCATGACATCAAAATGTGGGTGGGAATGGTGAAACACACTTGCTTCCACCGTCATTTGCTTGACTCTGAGCCCTTAAGCAAGGCCCTTAACCCCCACCATCTGCTCCTCCGGGAGCCGTAGATAGCAGCTCTCTGCTCCACATAGAAGTCTGTGGTTACGTCAGGAAGGACATCGGGCGTAAAAATAATTATGAAATATAAATGCCTCCTTCTCAGTAACAGGCGGTTTGTCTCTGTTATTACCAATCATGTGGTTATTAATGTTCAAGTATTTTTAGCAACATTAAAGTTTATAATTTGTCTTTCATAACAGCAACCTTCATAATGATCAAGTTTATTATCAGTGATAAAACTCCTAAAGGTTGACACTGGAAGGGTGATTTACGGTAACTGTTACTTAACTTTGTTAAATTTAGAAGCATGATATTAAAAATAACTTATCACATGTGGTCCTTTGTTCAGAATAATTAAAAAAAAACATTTCTGTCTTTAAAATTGTTCTTTTGTAGTAATACATTGGTATGAATGTATATGTAGACAGAAGATGGTGATTGTGAGGATAAAATTTGTGTGTGTGTGTGTTTGTTGAAGTAACATTGTCCTTAATGCTCATGTGTTTCAGTGGTTCCTGCTCCTCAAGACTGAAGGCCTGATGTGGATCAGCAGAGCCTCTTATCATAGAGACCAGTCTAGTGGGAGACTAACTCAATATGGAGGAGACCAATATCAAGGTTTTGGTCACTAAAGTTTCTTTAAAGAGTGAGAAGGATAAAAAAAATGTACCAGGCAGAAACCCAGATTTAAAGACTCACAAAGGAAGTTCAAGCTCTTCACAGTCTGGTGTTAATGAGGACGATGAAGAGGATGGTGAAATGACTAATCCTGACTCTCTGCTAAAGAACTCATCAGACTCTGAATCAGAACATGAAGACAGTATGAAAGACTGGAAGGAGAGCAGGGCTCCTGAATCAGAGGTAAAAACTGTCAGCAAATCTTTGAGCTGCTCTGAGTGTGGTAAGCAGTTTGTCAGTAACCAGACTCTTCAAAGACACATTACAAGTCATTCAGGAGTGAAGTCTTCAAGCTGTCTGCTTAATAAGAAACGTGTTGGAAAGAAGAAAAATGTAGAGTCACGTCGGAAAGTCCAGGCAAGACCAAAATCAATAAGCTGCGATGACTGTGGTAAAATATTTACTTTCAAATCACATTTAAACATACACATGAGAGTCCACACAGGAGACAAGCCGTTTCCTTGTGAACTTTGTGGACGAAGATTTAGTCATAATTCTAGTTTAAACTCACACATGAGAGTCCACACAGGAGACAAGCCGTTTCCTTGTGAACTTTGTGGACAAAGATTTAGTCATAAATCTAGTTTAAACTCACACATGAGAGTCCACACAGGAGACAAGCCGTTTCCTTGTGAACTTTGTGAACAAAGATTTAGTTGGAAGACAAATTTAAACTCACACATGAGAGTCCACACCGGAGAGAAGCCATTTCCTTGTGATCTTTGTGGACATAGATTTAGTCGGAAGGCGAGTTTAAACTCACACATGAGAGTCCACATAGGAGACAAGCCGTTTCCTTGTGAACTTTGTGGACAAAGATTTGGTCGGAAGGACAATTTAAACTCACACATGAGAGTCCACACAAGAGACAAGCCATTTCCTTGTGATCTTTGTGGGTATAGATTTAATCAGAAGATAGAATTAAGCAGACACATGAGAGTCCACACAGGAGACAAGCCGTTTCCTTGTGAACTTTGTGGAAGAAGATTTAGTCAGAAGGCAAGCTTAAACTTACACATGAGAGTCCACACAGGAGACAAGCCGTTTCCTTGTGAACTTTGTGGACAAAGATTTAGTCAGAAGGCAGGTTTAAACTCACACATGAGAGTCCACACAGGAGACAAGCCATTTCCTTGTGAACTTTGTGAACAAAGATTTAGTCGGAAGGACAATTTAAACTCACACATGAGAGTCCACACGGGAGATAAGCCGTTTCCTTGTGAACTTTGTGGACAAAGATTTGTTCGGAAGGACAAGTTAAATTCACACATGAGAGTCCACACAGGAGACAAGCCGTTTCCATGTGAACTTTGTGGAAGAAGATTTAGTCAGAAGGCAAGCTTAAACTTACACATGAGAGTCCACACAGGAGACAGGCCGTTTCCTTGTGAACTTTGTGGACAAAAATTTAGTCATAAGGCAAATTTAAACAGACACATGAGAGCCCACACAGGGGACAAACCATTTCCTTGTGAACTTTGTGGACAAAGATTTTGTCATAAGACAGATTTAAACAGACACATGAGAGTCCACACAAGAGACAAGCCGTTTTCTTGTGAACTTTGTGGACAAAGATTTGGTTGGAAGGAAACGTTAAACTCACATATGAGAGTCCACACAGGAGACAAGCCATTTCCTTGTGAACTTTGTGAAAAACGATTTAGTCAGAAGACACATTTAAACTCACACATGAGAGTTCACACAGGAGACAAACCATTTCCCTGTGAACTTTGTGGGCAAAAATTTAGTCAGAAGCACAGTTTAAACTTACACATGAGAGTCCACACAGGAGACAAGCCATTTCCTTGTGAACTTTGTGGAAAAAGATTTGGTCGGAAGCACCATTTAAACTCGCACATGAGAGTCCACACAGGAGACAAGCCGTTTCCTTGTGAACTTTGTGGACAAAGATTTGGTCGGAAGGACCAGTTAAACTCACACATGAGAGTCCACACAGGAGTGAAAACTTTTTGACTGAAAATATAAAAATAACTATTATAGGCCATGAGATACAACTGGTATCTTAACACCGAAATAAACTTTGTTTTGATTTTGTCAGAGATATTATGTAACAATTTTCAGCAATTTCCCAATCTAGGATTGTTATGTATCCTGGAGGATGGTGCCCATGCTGACACCTACAGGTTTTGTATATGTTGGCTGCAGTCTTGTTTTGTCTTGGTCACGCCTATTTTTGTTAATTAGTCTGATTATGGTCAGGCTTGGGTGTTCAGCCAGAAGGTCCTGAGTGACGCTCCTATATAAACTTCAGGGTGAGGTACAGGGTGAGGTTCCTATGGTACAGAGTTTGTTGGGCTCAGAGAGTGTGGTTGCTTCATGCTGAGCTGTTTTGGTACTGTGAGGTGCCGTGGGGTGTGCTCCGCCCGCCCCTGGCTTGAAGGTTGGTAATCTCCTGTTGTGGAGATTGTTGGTGAGTTGCTGATTGCTCATTTTGGTTTCTGGCTGTGCTTAGTGCACTATGAAGTAGATGCTTGTTTTGGTTTTTTTGTGCTTGGTGCACTTTGAAGCTGTAGGGTATATTTGTGACGTTTAGGTCCTGCTCAGGTGAGGGACGCTGAACTGTGTGGTTTGACTAGTTTTGTTCAACCGGGAGGTTGTGTGGTTGGCCGAGTTGTGACAGACTGTTTGGAGTTTTTTTTTTTTGTCTGCTGACAGTGCGAGTTTGGTAGTCCAGTTTTATCGTTTTCCTTTTCACTCCTAGGCTTCCCTTTTGGTTAGGTAGTCTGTCACTAAAGAGGCTTCGACGGCCCTGTTATATGGGTTGGCCCTGCTCTGGTGACGTTATTTTACTTTTGGCCGACTCACCCTGTCCATCATTCCTTTGTTACTTTCGTTAGTTTTGTGACGCTGTGCCAGAAGAGGTTGCGCTCCGCACCAGGAGGGAGGAGTGCGGGGACCTATCTTGACATCAGACGTGCAGTAGTCAATAAAGTTTTTATTTAACTACATCCTACTTTGTGTCCTGTGTCCATTAAATGTGTTCGGCCTGAGCCAGCCGTAACATATTTTTGGACGGCTCGTCCGGGATTTGAATCCTTGCTGGGATCTTGATCCTTGTTGGGTTAATTAATAACCCTGCTGTTGTTTTGGCTCGTAGGCGGGTCCAGCGCTTTGTGTTTGGTGGTGCGTTCACGTCCTGCTGGGACGTTAGTGTTTACATGGTTCTTTGCCTGTGTTTATCATGGATTTCGGATTTACAACGTTTTGTGGAACGACCTACAGTAGAGGTTTTGGCTAGCTGTACTAAAGAGCAGCTTTTGTGCATAGCGGACTACTATGAAGTCACGTTAGATAAACGCTCAAAAAGAGAAACTGTGGAGAAAGAGTTAACTGCCAAGTTAATGCAGCAAAGTGATTTTCTGCCTTGACTACGCCGAAAGACCCAGAGCGCTCTCCATACCATTTCCAGGAGCTGGATAAACAAGTACATTTAAAAGAGACTGTAAGAGACTTAGTGCTTGAGCAACAGAAGCGGGAACATGAGAAGGAAATAACGTTACAAAAACTTATGTTAGAACAACGGAAAATGGAGTTAGAAGCGGAAATACGCCTGAAGGAGCTTGAACGTGGATCTGCTCCATTACCTGTTCGAGAATTTGACGTAAGTAGTTTAGGGTTAAAGGGGTCGGTATTAAACTGACACACTTTACCTCACTTGATTACTTATTCCTAACGAATAGTAATCAGAAGGTTATCTTTTAGGAATGAATTTAACTTAGCATTTCTGTGATCTTAACTGATGGACAGAATAACCAGAGAAACATAAAGTGACCAGAGACGTTAATTAAAGTTGGCATATCAGATATAAACCATTTATTAATTAACAAATCATTAAAATCAACATTATGTACACTTTTGATTGATCGTAATTTTATTATCAGTTTAGCTTCAGCAGATTAAATTTAAACAACAGACAGGAGGTGGTGTTATTTACTTATCTGTAGGTTCATTACTTAGTTACTGGCTTAAAAACATAGGAGAGTTTAAGAGAAGAGAAAAATTTTAAGAAATGGAGGGAACTGAGAGAGTGTTTAAGGAGTTATCTAGGAGTGTGAGTTTAACCAGAAATTTGGCACACCCTCGGCTGGCATCGGCTCGACTCCTGTTCATCCACGTTTTAGTAAACCATCAGCATTCATTACCTTTTGGAAGTCTTCTTCCGGTAAGAAAGGTTTCCAGATGTAGACAGAAATGGTTTGTTTTGTCCAGTTAAAGTCCAACATTAGGTCACCGGCGTGTGTACACATTCGTGTCCCAGTGCCGGCTTCAAACCAACTCAGAGTGGTGGCCAGAGTTTGTGAGTGATCATGTTATTAAATCCAAACTAAATGTAATAAAAGTGTTACTGTCTGTTTCAGTCCTTTCACTAAATGTGATCAAACATTAGGTGATCCACTACAGTAGACATGTTTCCTTAGTACCTCCATTTAATGAAAAAGACGTAGATATGTATTTTATCATGTTTGAAAGAGCAGCATGTACATTGAAGTGGCCAGAAACTGTTTTCAGAGTCAGAGAGAATTTATTGTCATTTGCACCGCATGTAGTACATGTGTTGAAAACGAGATTATGTACACAGGGTCCCAGTTACATCCAACAACAAATGCAAGAGAAAAACAATAATAACATCTAGGATTAACTAAGAGAGACATCAGCTAGTAATACACTAAGCCCTAATGTAGTAGAAAAACATCATTATAAACAGCAGCACGAACATGAGTCATTATGAGCAGATGGTCACAGATGAACGCAGCAACAAGAAACAGATCAGTATCAACATGATGTGACATTTTGCAGTGTTTATTCTTATTATTTATTTATTCATGAGTCTGACAGCCTCAGGGTAGAAGCTGTTCCTCAGTCTAGTGGTTCTACATTTGATGCTCCTCAACCTCCGTCCCGAGGGGAGTGGTGCAAAGAGTGAGTGTGCTGGGTGAGTGAGGTCTTTCATTTTGCCCATTTTGTTACAAAGTGTATTAAAAGGGAAAGCACAGGATGCTTATGCCTCTCTTTCTGCGACTGCTAGTGGTGTTTATGCTAACGTAAAAGAAGCTATACTACATGCGTATGAAATGGTTCCGGAAGCGTACCGGCAAATATTCAGAAAATGGAAGAAGTCAGACAATCAGTCTTATGCCGATTATGTCAGAGAAAAGGAGCATCTTTTTGATCGCTGGTGAACTGCGAGTGCGGTGACTGACTAACCAGCTGAAGCAGTTAATTCTTATAGAAGATTTTAAATCAAACTTACCAGAGAGAGTAACCACGTATTTAAACGAAAATGAAGTGTTGGACGTATCAAAAGCTGCAATCTTAGTGGATGAGTACATGCTGACGTATAAAATACACTTTGAACTTTCAAGCTTTGATAAAACTCGAGGCACTAGTTTTGTAAAGTCCAGTTTTTAGTCCTCAACCTTTTCAATCCAAATGTAATGGTAATGGTAAATTCAGAGGGCCTATTTTGCCTCGCAGAGTCCGTGATGTACCTGTGGAACGACGTGAAAGTGATGTGAAAGATCCAGTAAGATGTTTTTATTGCAAACAAAAAGGACACATCACTAGGACCTGTCCTAAGTTACAGAGAAAAGAACCAAAGCCTGTAGCTGCGGTTAAAAGGCTAGATAAGTCGTTTTCCTCTGTGACAGGAACCTTTGAACATGACGGTTTTAAACCTTTTATAATGGATGGGTTTATCTCTACGTCTCATTCAGGGAAAAGATACCTGTTAAAATACTTCAGGACACAGCCGCTTCGCAGTCATTCATTTTGGACAATGTTTTACCTAGAGATCAGGTTATTAAGATGGAAGCTGGAGTCCCCATTTGTGGTTTTAGCATGCAGGAAGTTAATGTTTCTTTAGGTAGGATTGTGGTGCAGTCAGAGTTGTGTTCAGAAGGTGCGGTGGTAGGATTACGTCCAAACTTCCCTATCAAAGGCATATCCATGATTATGGGTAACGACTTAGCAGGAGGTCATGTGTTAGTCACTCCAGAGGTGACTCCTGTCCCAGTAATTTCCCCTCAACCAGATAACTTAGCTCGCATTTTTCCTAATGTTTTCACCTCACATGCAGTTACCCGTGCAGCCCTTAAATGCCAACAGAAGGAGGAGAAAGAGGAAGAAGTTGAGCTGAGCGACAGTTTTTTATTCAGTTCTGAGACTGACCAGAGCAGTGAGCTCAGAGGACAATACTTTAGAGGGGGTAAGACTCATGTTCCAGGGAACAGCTGATCAACCTTCAGAAGAATGATGTTAATTTGGCACCATGTTTTTGTGACACAGAAACTGATAATCCTGACATACTGATTACTGGTTACTTCTTTAATGATGACATTTTAATGCATAAATGGACTCCATTGACAGCCTCTCCTAATGAGGAGTGGCATAGTGTGGAACAGATTGTTCTCCCTACTCTGTATCGCCCGGAGGTTTTACGTTTGCGCACGACAGTCCCTTAACTGGTCACTTGGGTATTAGAAAAACATATGACTGTGTGTTACACCATTTCTTTTTGGCCAGGCTTAAAGAAGGATGTTGTACGTCATTGCAACTCATGCCACTTTTGTCAGATATCTGGAAAACCGAACCAGACTGTCCCACCTGCTCCTCTGTATCCCATCTCGGCTATTGCTAAGCCTTTTGAAAGAGTCTTGGTGGACTGTGTAGGACCACTCCCTAGAACAAAGGCGGGGAACAAATATTTAGTTACTGTAATGTGTGCCTCAACTCCGTTTCCCAGAGGTTTTTCCTGTACGAAAGATAACAACCCCGGTGGTGGTGAAAGTGTTAACCAGGTTTTTCTCGTTGTTTGGTTTACCACAAGTAGTGCAGACAGACCAAGGCAGCAATTTTATGTCGAGGTTTTTTTCCACAGGTCTTAAAACAACTAAACATCCAACATACCTGTTCTGCTGCGTACCATCCAGAAAGTCAGGGTGCCCTCAAACGATTTCATCAAACATTAAAAACTATGCTGCGCACATACTGTTTAGAATTCAATAAAGATTGGGATGAGGGGGTGCACCTTCAGATGTTTGCCATACGGGAGGTGGTTCAAAAGAGTCTGGGTTTTAGTCCAGCCGAATTGGTTTTTGTTCACGAGGTTCGTGGTCCCCTAAGGCTGTTAAAAGAAAAGTGGATATGTGAGAAGCCTGACAAGAATTTGTTAGACTATGTAAGTGATTTCTGCTTTGAATTAATTTGTGCTTGTGAAATAGCTAAAACAAACCTACAGGTTGCACAGGCCAAAATGAAATCCCTGTTCGACCGAAAAGCTGTAGCACAAGCATTTCAACCGGGTGACAAAGTATTAGCTCTACTTCCTATTCCTGGTAGTAGTTTACAGGCCCGTTATAGTGGACCTTATGTCATTGAGAGGAAACTAAACGAGCGTGACTACTTGGTTTCTACTCCAGATAGGAGGCGTACTTCTCGTCTTTGTCACATTAACATGTTGAAACCATACATTGAGCGGGTTAGTGTGTTGGCTGTTCCCCTCTGTGATGTCCCTAGATTAGCCGAAAATGTGGAAAACCAAGAGGAGCTCTCCAGTGCTGAACAGGAGGTGGACAGTTCCCCTCCTGCAATTCTTGAAGGCAAGCTCTTAAATTCTCGTTACCTCCAGAACCTACACTTGTTATTTTCCCATCTTGATGGTAATAAAGATTCAGATTCTGTTTATTATCGCCATTGTCAATGAACAGGATTCACAGACTAGGAATTTGCTTCGGCATAACGGTGCATAAAATATAGAAACATAAAACATAAAAAACATAAACCATAAAACATCAATACAAAATACAGCGACCAAGGCAAGTTATGAGGTAACATGGTTATGAGTGTTCAAGAGTCTGACAGCAGAGGGGAAGAAACTGTTTTTATGGCGGGAGGTTCTGGTCCCAATTGACCGAAGCCTCCTGCCTGAGGGGAGTCGTTCGAACAGACTGTATGCAGGGTGAGAAGGGTCAGCTGTGATCCGACCTGCTCGCCTCACAGTCCTGGAGACGTACAGGTCATGGAGAGATGGGAGACTACAGCCGATTACCTTCTCAGCAGAGCGCACAATGCGCTGCAGTCTGTGTCTGTCCCTGACAGTGGCCCCGGCGTACCACACTGTGATGGACGCGCTGAGGATGGACTCGATGATGGCCGTGTAGAACTGCACCATCAGCTTGGCCGGCAGCTTGGCCTTCCTCAGCTGTCGCAGGAAGTACATCCTCTGCTGAGCCTTTTTGATGAGGGAGCTGATGGTTGGCTCCCACTTGAGGTCCTGGGTGATGGTGGTGCCGAGGAACCGGTAGCAGTCCCCAATGATGATGGGGGTGTTGTTAAAGGTGATGGGGGGCAGAGGGGCTCTGTCTTTCCTGAAGTCCACAATCATCTCCACTGTCTTCTGGGCGTTGAGCTCCAGGTTGTTGTTGCTGCACCAGGTCACCAGCCGGCCCACCTCTCTCCTGTACGCAGACTCATCATCATCCGAGATGAGCCCGATGAGGGTGGTGTCGTCCGCAAACTTAATAAGTTTTACGGAGTCATGGTTGGAGGTGCAGCAGTTGGTGTACAGGGAGAAGAGCAGAGGGGAAAGAACACAGCCTTGTGGTGAACCTGTGCTTATGGTCTGAGTGTCCGAGACAGCTTTCCCCAGCCGCACGCGCTGACTCCGGTCTGTCAGGAAGTCAGTGATCCACCTGCAGGTGGCGTCAGGTACACCGAGCAGAGAGAGCTTGTCTTGGAGCAAAGCAGGAAGGATGGTGTTGAATGCAGAGCTGAAGTCCACAAACAGGATCCTAGCATAGGTTCCTGGGGAGTCCAGATGCTGCAGGATGGAGTGGAGGGCCAGGTTTATGGCGTCATCTACAGACCTGTTAGCTCTGTAGGCGAACTGCAGAGGGTCCAGGAGGGGATTGCTGATAGACTTGAGGTGGGATAAAACCAGACGTTCAAAGGTTTTCATGACTACAGATGTGAGAGCCACAGGTCTGTAGTCGTTTAGTCCTGTGATGCGTGGCTTCTTGGGGACAGGGACGATGATGGAGGACTTGAAACAGGCTGGGACATGACATGACTCCAGGGAAGAGTTGAAGATTTCTGTAAATACAGGTGCTAACTCATTAGCACACTTCCTCAGGGTGGAAGGAGTCACATGATCCGGGCCTGCAGATTTGTGTGTGTTCAACCTTTTGAAAAGCCTGTTCACCTCCCCCTCTGTAGCTGTGAAAGCAGGGGGTGGGGGGATCTCCAAGGTGGTTAAACACTGAGTGGTGTGGGGGGTAGAGGAATGTGAGTCCTTTGTTTCGAAGCGTGAATAGAAGTTGTTGAGGTCATTAGCCAGTTTGATGTCATCTGTGGAGTGAGGCGATCTGGGCTTATAATTTGTGATCTCTTTCAAGCCCCTCCAAACTGTGGCAGAGTCATTTGCAGAGAATTGCTCCTCCAGGCGTTTGTTGTACCTGGATTTAGCCTTTGACACCTCCCTGCTAAATCCATACTTTGCATGTCTGTAGCCCTCTTTATCTCCCTCCCTGAAAGCAGCCTCCTTCTGCTGACGGAGCCGTCTGAGTTTGGGTGTGAACCAGGGTTTATCATTATTGAAAATGACTCTGGTTCGTGATGGAATGATGCTATCTTCACAGAAATGTATATATGACGTCACAGTGTCCGTGTACTCATCTAAACTCTCTGTGGAGTCCTTGAACATGTCCCAGTCCGTGGTTTCAAAACATGCACGCAGCTCCTCCTCCACTTCACTGCTCCACTTCTTGGGTGTTCTCACTGCAGGTTTTGAAAGTTTCAGTCTTTGTTTATATGCGGGAATCAGATGTACCATCACGTGATCAGACAGCCCCAGGGCTGCGCGCGGGACTGCACGATAAGCTCCCCTCACTGTGGTGTAACAGTGATCCAGCGTGCTTCCCTCTCTGGTTGGGCATGTGACAAACTGTTTGTACTTTGGCAGTTCATTACTCATATTTCCTTTGTTAAAATCCCCAAGGACTATAACTAGGGAGTCGAGGAAAGACTGCTCCACGCTCGTTATCTGATCTGCAAGAGCTCTCTCAGCCTCACGCACATCCACACTCGGTGGAATGTAAACAGCGGCCAGGATGAATGAGGAAAACTCACGTGGAGAGTAGAACGGTTTGCAGATAATGATCAGATATTCCAGGGAAGGAGAGCAATGCTCAGAGATCACTGTCACATCAGAACACCAGGCATTGTTTATGTAGAAGCAGACTCCTCCGCCTTTCGTTTTACCTGAGAGTGTGCGCTCTCTGTCCGCGCGCAGCAGCTGGAAGCCAGCCAGCTGGAGCGCTGCGTCGGGGGTGTGCGTGTTCAGCCACGTCTCCGTGAAACACAGCACACAGGAGGAGGAAAAGTCACTGTTCCTTCTCATCAGCAGCGCTATCTCGTCCATTTTGTTGGGAAGTGAGCGGACATTTGAGAGGAATATTCCAGGTAGAGGCGAGCAGCTGCCCCGCTTCCGAAGTCTCACGAGAGCGCCTGCTCGCTTTCCTCTTCGACGACGTCTCACTGTTTTGGCCAAAAAGTGCACCGCTTCTGCTGCAGGCACCAAAAAAACTGGTGTAATGTCCTCATGGATTATTGTTCTGATGTTAGAAGCTCCTCACGGGTGTAGGAGCACGAAGACACAGGAATAATGCACAAAAACAGACAAAACAAAGCGCACCAAAATGCCAGGGCGACCGTGCGTGGCGCCATCTTGGATCCATCCATCATAATAAAAAGGAGGAACTACAACAATTGCTATTCTCTAATGCCTGTCTATTCTCTGATGTCCCTTCCAGGACCGATATCATAAAACATGATATCGATGTGGGTGAAACGAAACCCATAAAACAACACCCTTATAGAGTGAGTCTGGACAAACACCTTTGTATGAATAAACAGGTGCAATACATGCTGGACAATGGTTTGGCCATACCCAGTACTAGTGCATGGAGTTTGCCTTGCCTATTGATAGTGAAACACGGGGGTGATGATCGATTCTGCACAGATTTTAGAAAAGTAAATGCTGTAACCAAACCAGATTATCCTCTCCCTAGGATTGAGGATTGTGTCGACCATGTTGGCGCTGCGCTTTGTGACCACTCTGGACCTATTAAAAGGTTATTGGCAGGTGCCATTGACCGAACATGGTCAGGAGGTCTCTGCTTTTGTTACCCCTGATAGTTTTCTTGAATACACAGTCATGGCTTTTGGCATGCGTAATGCTCCTGCTACCTTCCAAAGACTAATGAACATAGTTTTGTCAGAGTTACCCTTTTGTGAGGCATATCTGGATGATGTGGTGGTGTTCTCAGATACTTGGGAAGACCACTTAAAACACCTACAAACTGTTTTCACTCGTCTGAAAGAAGCTAGTTTGACTGTTAACTTGGCTAAATGTCAGTTTGGGCACGCAACTGTGACCTATTTAGGTAAACGTGTTGGAAGTGGTCAGGTACGTCCATTCATTCATTCATTCATTCATTATCTTTACCCGTTTCTTCCATGTTTTTGGGTCACGGGGGTCGCCGGTGCCCATATCCAGCAATCACAGTGCGAGGGGCGGGGTACACCCTGGACGGGTTGCAAGTCCATCACAGGGCCACATGGAGACAAACAAGACAAACAACCATTCACTCTCTCATTCACACCTAGGGACAATTTAGAGTTACCAATCAATCTAACATGCATGTTTTTTGGTCTGTGGGAGGAAACCGGAGTACCCGAAGGAAACGCATGCATGGAGAGAACATGTAAACTCCACCCAGAAAGGCCCCGGACCGGGATTCGAACCGGCAACCTTCTCGCTGAGAGGCAGCAGCTCTACCAGTTGTGTCACCGTGCTGCCTTCATCCAGTTGAGGCAAAAGTGGAAGCAATATTGTCTGTCCCAGTCCCTTCCACTCATACTGAGCTGAGGCGGTATCTGGCTATGGTGGGGTATTACAGAGGGTTCTGTAAGAACTTCTCCGCTGTGGCTGCTCCTCTAACGGACCTGTTTAGCCCGAAAACACCTTTTATCTGGTCTGAGAGTTGCCAAGAAGCGTTTGAGCAAACAAAAACGTTATTAACTAAGGCTCTTGTGTTAGCTGCACCAAAATTCGATGTCCCCTTTAAACTGGCTGTAGATGCTTGTGACTCCGGAGTAGGAGCTGTTCTCATCCAGGAGGGAACTGATGGAGTGGAACACCCAGTTTCCTACTTTTCCCGAAAATTAAACAAACACCAAAAAAGGTACTCGACTATTGAAAAGGAAGCCTTGGCTTTGATTTTGGCACTAGAGCACTTTGAGGTGTACATTGGATGTTCTTGTGATCCCATTATTGTATATACTGACCACAACCCCCTTACCTTTCTGTATCGAATGTGTAATAAAAATTGACGCTTAATGAGCTGGGCTTTGCGACTGCAACCTTTTAATATCTCCATATTACACATCAGAGGTAAGGATAACGTTCTAGCCAATGCCCTCTCTCGTTTCTAATTACCCTGCCCGACTTGTCTTTTTTTTATGGTGTAATGTAGCAGGTGCCACCACAAGACTACATTTACCCCCATACAAAACACTGGTGGTAGAGGTGTTATGTATCCTGGAGGATGGTGCCCATGCTGACACCTACAGGTTTTGTCTATGTTGGCTGCAGTCTTGTTTTGTCTTGGTCACGCCTATTTTTGTTAATTACAGTAGTCCGATTATGGTCAGGCTTGGGTGTTCAGCCAGAAGGTCCTGAGTGACGCTCCTATATAAACTTCAGGGTGAGGTTCCTAGGGCGCGGAGTTTGTTGGGCTCAGAGAGTGTGGTTGCTTCATGCTGAGCTGTTTTGGTACTTTGAGGTGCTGTGGGGTGTGCTCCGCCCGCCCCTGTCTTGAAGGTTGGTAATCTTCTGTTGTGGAGATTGTTGGTGAGTTGCTGGTTGCTCATTTTTGGTTTCTGGCTGTGCTTGTTGCACTATGAAGTAGATGCTTGTTTTTGTTTTGTTGTGCTTGGTGCACTTTGAAGCTGTAGGGTATATTTGTGACGTTTAGGTCCTGCTCAGGTGAGGGACGCTGAACTGTGTGGTTTGACTAGTTTTGTTTAACCGGGAGGTTGTGTGGTTGGCCGAGGTGTGACAGACAGTTTGGAGTTTTTTTTTGTCTGCTGACAGTACGAGTTTGGTAGTCCAGTTTTATCGTTTTCCTTTTCACTCCTAGGCTTCCCTTTTGGTTAGGTAGTCTGTCACTAGAGAGGCTTTGACGGCCCTATTATATGGGTTGGCCCTGCTCTGGTGACGTTATTTTACTTTTGGCCGACTCACCCTGTCCATCATTCCTTTGTTTCTTTCGTTAGTTTTGTGACGCTGTGCCAGAAGAGGCTGCGCTCCGCACCAGGAGGGAGGAGTGTAGGGACCCATCTTGACATCAGACGTGCAGTAGTCAATAAAGTTTTTTTTTAACTACATCCTACTTTGTGTCCTGTGTCCATTAAATGGGTTTGGCCTGAGCCAGCCGTAACAATGATTTGCTCCTAGTGTAGTGGAACACCAGATCTCTGACTTTTTGGTTTTACATAGGGATACGCGATATAACCGGTACACGGTATAAACGATATAAATTTAGCCTACGATAGGGATCTGTCTTCTACCGGCTAACCGCAGAAAATCACAGTTGTCCGATTTAATCTTTACTTTTTTTAGTTTAAAACTTTACATAAGTGGTGTTGAAGTGTACATTCAGAGTTGTCAGAGATAATCGATACTTTTTTTGTTGAAAACTGTGCGTAAGTGGTGTTAAAGTCTTTTCTTCGAGTGCTAAGTAGCGAAGCTACAGGCTAACTTTGTCCGGCGGCCATCGGATGCATGCGCAGAACGCTGTGTTCCGTCAAAATTTATTTTTTTTGTCGAAAGTTAAAGTAAGCGTTGGTCAGCTTTAAATCAGAGTTGTCAGATTTAATCTTTACTTTTTTTTTGGTTTAAAACTGTGCGTAAGTGGTGTTAAAGTCTTTTCTTCGAGCGCTAAGTTGCGAAGCTATAAGCTAACTTCGTCCGGCTTGCCGTAGTTTCGCCATCGGACGCATGCGCAAAACGCTGGGTTCTGTTGAAAGTTTTTTTTGTGTGTAAAGTTAAAGTAAGCGTTGGTCAGCTTTAGAGAAACCTGCCCTCTGATCTGTGAACAGAACGCTGTGTTGTGTGATTTTACTGCGAGGCCCTCTGGTCAAAGCCACAGAGGAAACTGGTTGCCTTGTCAGCTCTCCTTAAAGCTGAAGGAGACGCCCTCTAGAGGGTTGGAGGCTGAAGTGTTTTCAGTGTAAAATGCTGCTCGTTATTGGAAACTGAAGAGTTAACAACATATTCTTTAGTTTAAAACTTATGGCTAAAACTACACAAGATATATTTTGCACTGTTTTGCACTACAAGAAAGAAGCCTAATGCTTGAGTTGTTAATTATTTAAAAACTCTCTGGACCTAGTAGTGACATTTTCTTAATAGAGATTATTTTGTGGTATAGCAGTTTTCAAAATAAATTATGGCAAAAGGACACCCTATGCTTTTTTAAATTTATATTGCAAGTTTTATACCAAAAACATATTGCGATATATATCGTTATCGCCACCCTTCACAATTCATATCGTGATATGAATTTTAGGCCATATCGCACATTCCTAGTTTTACACCTTTTCACACCTCTCTGAAACTTTGAGTGTTACACTTTTCTTGAAGCTCTCAAGGAGACAAGTGGACACTATTTTATTACATTTATTTTGAATCAAGAGACACAAATCAGAAGAGACTTTCTTTAATTTGTGTTAATTCAGAATTAATCAACACAATAACTTCAATATACTGTATTGATCGTGGTTTATGCTGTTAGAATATCAGTCACTTCTTCATATGAGGAATCAAAGCATCACCTGTTATGCATATGAACAGTATATTCTTAATATGTGTATGATTTGACTAAGCTGGTGTATTTTAAATATGCCAAAGTGAAGAACAAGTCAGAATAACCTGTTATGGAAATGTTTAGAGACACTATGATCAAGTCATAGACTAAACTTGTTGTCTGTCTCCTTTTTCTAAAAACAAATCCATCTGTTCTGTTGCTGTTCTCAAAACTTCTGCTTCTTGTTATGAAAACATTTTTAACTGACGTTTACCTGACGTCAACAAATCTCCTCCCTACTCTGGTCACAAGAACCAATGAAACAGAGAGGGAACTCTGACGTCAGGTCATGTTAAATGTCCCAGCTTCCTGAAACTTTGGAGTTCTCTGGGAGAAGCTGAGATGTGAACTTTCTCTTTGAAACTGTGGATGCCCGACCATGAGTCAAAGGTCCACGTCTTCAGCAAGGTTCAAACAGCATGTCAGCTGTGAACCATTTGAGTGTTATAGCTCCAAGCTGCGAACTCTTTCTGGAAGTTATCTTGAAAACCAAACCGGAGCTGAGGGCATTACTCCGGGAGGCAGAAGCAGACCTCACGAGACCGTGGCAAGATGAAATTTGTCGCCTGTAAAACGCAGCAGGGCATGCGCGTATGGCTTGACTAATTTACCGGAGTTGAGACAGGAAAATCTTCACAAAGGTAAAAGTCGTTCATCACGGTACGGACGTCCAGCCGAACCCAACCAGAGGATGTGCTGTCTCTGGTTAAAACATCTCAAGATAAGACTTCAACCATTTCCCTTCAACCTCCATTTTCTTCCTCCTAAACTTTCTCCTTATTTTTATTTCTAAAAGTAAAACTGTAAGTTTGTGCCGCAGAAATAAGTTAATATAAGACCCATTAACTTGTGTTCTGTTGTTCCTATGTTTAAATCTGTAAACAGTTAGTTATAGGAGAAACTGATCGATCAATCATGTAAATATGTTGTGATTGTAATTAAATGTTTTGTTAATTAAATGATTCATCTCCTGGTGAATCAACATAAGTTAATGTTTCCTGTCAATTACATTCACTGAGTCACAGATTTATTGATATTAATCTGAAAAAGACGAGAACCCGTGAATTAAAGATGATAAGTTGAACAGTCTAAACTCTGCTCAAATTTACATCTAAAATATAGATAAGTAAGCAAACTGATCTATTTATCTATTTTATTACACTAGTTTTTCAAGAATACTTTAAAAACGAACTAATTAAACCTTAGATCATAATTTGAACTATAGATGTTGGTTCTAAAATACTGGTTCAGTGGTTGTGCAATATGTAGATAGAACTAAACAACCAATCCCAAAAAAATTTTTCAAACAGTCAGACCTCTCAGGAATTATATGAAATGTTATTCATGTAATTCCTGAGAGAATTGTTATTTAAAGCAGCTATATGTAACTTTTGGAACATGCTGGAACTTAGAAAAATTTTGAACAGAGACACGTTTCTGGTCCCTCCCCCTTGCTCTGGCTGAACTGCAGCTCAGCCTCCATAGCTCCGCCTCCACTGCATGTCCTGTCGCAGCCGCTGCGATGTTCTGTGTTTATATGTTAATAAAACATTCTAAAAAATAAAATAAAAACACGGAGCGCTGGTCCAGCACACCAGAACACCAGGAAATCTGCAGAGCCTTGCGCAGCCACGTTGAACCCGAGTTTAATTCGCTCGTGACAAGTTCATTCATTTCCTCATCATTTCTGTCATGGAGGCAGCAGAGGAGGAAGCGATCACTTGACTTTTGGCCAAAAAAAAAAGAAGTACAGATCAGGGATGAAGAAGGGGAATTAATTATATTTGTGTCACATACAAAACAGTCCTGCATCGCTTTGCAATCCTTTGAATGAGAACGTGCGCGGATGCGTGCTGGCTGCGGGCTGGGACAGGTGGGGGCGTGGGTTAGGGGTGTGAGAAGCTCTGTTTTTATTGGCTGGTTAACGGCGTGTCACTGTGGCTTTTTAGAAATGCTTTTAGTACCACCTGGAGAAGCAAGGGGACTATAGTTTTTTTCAAAGATTACTTGTCTAACATAACTCTGTCAGGAGATAGTGACAGAGTGAAGAAATATGTTAAAAAATATATATATTTTTTAGAAAAGTTACATATAGCAGCTTTAATCAGTTAGTTACTTGGTTAATTAACAGATCTCAGATAACAGATGATTGCCAGGTCTATCTTCCCCTGGCACAAAACAATACACTCCAGCAACTTACACACTGCTTTAATGATGTTAAGGCATGGTTTTCTCTAAACTTCCTCAGTCTAAATGAGAAC
The DNA here is from genome assembly GCA_038048925.1 of Garcialebias charrua. NCBI lineage: Eukaryota > Metazoa > Chordata > Actinopteri > Cyprinodontiformes > Rivulidae > Garcialebias > Garcialebias charrua. The sequence goes on along the minus strand of JBBPBX010022841.1, from coordinate 2,611 downwards.
AAGACTGAAGTTATGATGTTTAGACCGAGTTGCTGTCCTTCTTCCAGCATAGACCTTGGCTCACTGTCTTTTTATCTCACGGACTGTGTCACCAATCTGGGGGTGAAGTTTGAGTCTGATTTTAAATTTGATAAACAGATCAGCAGTGTTGTTCAGAAAAGTTTTTATCAACTTCGACAAATTGCAAAAGTGAAACCAATCTTATCAAGACCTGACTTGGAGAAATTAATCCATGCTTTTATCACATCTCGTCTTGATTACTGTAATGCACTGTATGTAGGCATCAGCCAGACCTCTCTTGCCCGTCTGCAGCTCGTGCAGAATTCTGCTGCTCGCCTGTTAACTCAGACCCGTAGGCGTGAGCATATCACTCCCATCCTGGCGTCCCTTCACTGGCTCCCTGTGCACTACAGAATTCATTTTAAAGCTCCCCTGACATCATCTTTGAACTTTCCATAAAATGGCACAACATATATACAGTATTTTCAGGTGTATAGGTCGCACCTGTGTATAGGTCGCATTGTCCAATTATCACCAATAGATTGGAAAAATCCCTAGATAGGTCGCACCGGTGTATAGGTCGCACCTACGTTTAGCTCTGCTGCAAATGTCTGCCACAGGAGCGCACAGCAAGGCTTTTAAGAAGATTAACACTTAAAAACAATTATTTGTTTGATAAAAATTATAGCAAATATATGTCTGAGCTGAACTTTTCCTTAATAAATGAACGTAATTGTGAAATGAGCTGGATTTAAAAATTTGTTTCGCCGAAAGTGATAACAAGCCATATATAGGTCGCACTGGTGTATAGGTCGCAGGCCTTGAAAAAACCATAAAAAGGTGCGACCTATACACCGGAAAATACGGTATATATTAAGATTGACCTCTGATTGTTTTTGCTAAAACAATGTTAAATGAATGAAAATTCCTCTCAAAAATAGTTTAAAATTAGCGCCATTTTTTTTACATGGTAAATCCGGATTTTCCCGTCGCGTGATTATGACGTCACATATAGACTCAGCTCCAAAGCGCACATTGAATACAATGGAGGAAGATACAAACGCAATCCGTCCAATTTAGCCATTTAAAACTTTAGATTTTAGCGGTTTGTCTTCAGAGAAGCCAAAGTTATTTCGAGTAAACAGCAGGTTATAATTTTTTTCTGCTGCTGCTGTTTTTTGTAGACTTTTCACTTCAGGAAGTGAGCAGCTGTGTGATGAGTTACAGGAGCTGCAAGTTGAGAGGCAGAAGGAATTCTACAACATCTAAATCGTTTCCACAGCACTGAAATGGTAATATATTAGTTAATGTTTCTAATAATTATTCAACATTAATTTATAGTTTAAAAAATTAGTCCCTTTTAAAATATCTGTTAAATATTTTAATGTTTATTCTAACATACGTTCTGAAATTTTTAACTAGTTTTTATTTGTGTATTTTTATCCATCAAGATTTTTTTATTTTGTTGTAAATTTACATTTATTTTAAACAAAAACACTTTTAGATGTTTGAATCAGTTTGATTTCATCCGTCCTGTTTGGTCCAAAAAATGCAGCTGAGATGTCTTGACTGGACACCTGTCCAGGTGTCCCTGTGATGGACTGGAAACCTGTCAATTCAAACAATAAATGATATTCACCCCAATTTTTTTAAATCATATAAATACTTTATTACTGGTACATATATAACAAAGCCCCGCTTTTCTGTTTAAGGTGTTGGATGATGTGATCAAATCTCCCTACACGTCATCCGAATCCGCTGACACGTCTCTTTGTTCAACTCTTCTTGCCCATGGAGAACTAAAACAACAGAAACGAAGAGGGAGAACACGACCCTGCTGTTAAAGTGAAAACTAGCTCATTCAAACTATGAGAATAAACATTTTGTGATGCTTCATTTGAGTGTTGTCTTTTTTAAGGCTACAAACTAAAAAATGTTTTATGGTGACATGTTTAGGAAAAAAGTAAACCAGCATCCTTTTGACTTGTTCAGTTTTTATTAAAATTGTTAAAGGTTTGTTTTTGATGAAATCTTATAGAATCTGCATATGGTGCCAAAATTAATGCTTGTATATTTTTAACTAGTTTTTATTTGTGTATTTTTATCCATCAAGATTTTTTTATTTTGTTGTAAATTTACATTTATTAAAAAAAAACTATTTTAGATGTATCTTTATGAATCCGTTTGATTTAAACCGTCCTGTTTGGTCAAAAAAATGCAGCTGAGATGTCTTGACTGGAGACCTGTCCAGGTGTCCCTGTGATGGACTGGAGACCTGTCCAGGTGTCTCTGTGATGGACTGGAGACCTGTCCAGGTGTCCCTGTGATGGACTGGAGACCTGTCCAGGTGTCCCTGTGATGGACTGGAGACCTGTCCAGGTGTCCCTGTGATGGACTGGAGACCTGTCCAGGTGTCCCTGTGATGGACTGGAGACCTGTCCAGGTGTCCCTGTGATGGACTGGAGACCTGTCCAGGTGTCCCTGTGATGGACTGGAGACCTGGAAACCTGAAAACACAAACTGATATTTTTATTAAAACAGCTATGGAAATTTATGTTTTTTGACGGTATTTGATATAAATTTATTTTTAAATTTAATGATTGACATATAA
>JBBPBX010022840.1:28969-41051 GCA_038048925.1 Garcialebias charrua | reverse complement strand
GATTGTAGATGTGTTAGCTGTTAGCTCTGTGTTTTTCCGGGTACCGTACTATTAGCAAAATAGCTCATGAACCACAAGACAAATTTTGATGAAACTTACAGAAAGTAATCAATGGATGGACATGTACAACGTATTAGCTGTAGGAGATGTTTGAGCGAAAATTTGATTTATTTATAATTAATATTCGCAGCGCGCGCGACCGTTTGGAAGACGTCAAAGCGAAACAATTTTAATCCAGCTGATTTGACCATTATATGAATTTATTCAGGAACGGTGAAGCTCAGAAACACTTTTGCTATAATGTCAGCTAACAAATATATATATTTTTAAGTGTTTATCTTGCTAAATTTGAAAGAAATGCAGCGGTCGTACCCGCGCTGGTGCACGTAGAAAAACTAATTTTTAAATCCAGCTGATCGTGCATTTATTAAGGAAAACTTAAGCTCAGAAACACTTTTACTATAATGTCAGCCAATAAACATTTTTTGTTGTTTATATTGTTAAATTTTGAAGAAATGAAGCATATCCGCTTCGTAACACACGAAATAGCAAAACTATTTTTTTTAAATTCAGCTTATTTGACTATTACGTGCATTTATTAAGGAAAAGTTCAGCTCAGACACATATTTGCTATAACTTTCAGCAAACAAATAATTGTTTTTATCGTGATAATCTTGTTTAAAGTCCTTCTGTTCACGCTCCTGTGGCCGCCATTCGCAGCCAATTTATTTTGGGCAAAACACGGCCCACATTTCCGGGTTGTCCACGGTGACACGTAACATACGTAACGCGTTAGCGGCGACACATAATAGATGCAACTTATGGGGCGAAGCGACATATTTATGGATTTTTCCAATTTATTGGACATATTGGACTAAAGCGACTTATGGGGCGGAGCGACTTAACGGCCGGAAAATACGGTAACCGCCGCCCCAAAATCAAAATACCATTCGCCTATAAAAAAAGAAGCATTTGTGTTGGCTCAATCTAAAAAAACTAAATTCCAGAATTACGGTAACTTCCTACTTCCATTGTAGATTTTGCTGGCGAACATTGTCTATGCACAGGGTGAGAAGTGGATTGGCTGTATAGCTGTCAGAGCTGACTGGTCAGTTTTGTGTGCAAGCGTGACAAGAACACATGACGCTCTGTCGATTAGTGGCTCTGGAGAGACCATACATAGATCAACGCATTTGGTCAAATAAGGTGTCAGTCAAAAGAGGAGGGTCCACCACCATTTTGACACCCTGGTATTTAAATCAGAAGTTCTAGTAGCTGTTTAAAGCAGAAAGATGTCACAACAACCCATGGGCCAGTTATTAGGGTGTCTGTTTTAAATATTTCATTGTGACAGCTCTTGGATGAAAATCACTTCTTTAGTCCAGAGGGTGCTATAGTCTCAGCATATTTCTGAGTTCAGGCCTCTCTCTCTCAGGGCGGCCATGTTTCTTTTTACTGAGTGCGTCTTCGGCAGTGAACCGACGCCTCGGTGTGTTTAATGAACTCTTAGCTGCAGCAGAGCAGAGCCAAGTGCTCATTTCCGTTCACAACTATCACCACTAAACACCGAGATTATAATCATCCTCTGACTGCATGCGCTTCAGCTAATTGCATCTTTAAAGGCACAGATTAGGTTCTGAAAGCATCAACACGTATCGACTTCAAACGAGATGTTTCAGTTCAGTTTTCACCTTTGACTGTCAGATCTGTAAATCTCTGCACGAATCAAATACACGGGGAGGAAAAGATAAACATTTGTGTTGTAACTGCTGTCTTATTCTGAGTTTGTATAAGGTAAAATCAAACTCCAGGTTTAACTGCAGTCACCGACACGCAGGATCCACATGTTCAGACAGATGTGCTGAAAGCTAACAAACCCAAACGGCATCACGTGACTCGGAGAACTGCAGCTGCTGCAAGTCACTCATCTAATCCTTTGAATTAAAACGTTGATATATAGAAATGTGCTTTAAACTCCACAATAATAAGATCTGAAACGCTGTCTGACGTGTCCAACTGGTTTCAGACCACAACCGACGTCCAACGATCTGCCGGGAACAAAAAGCAATAATTCTAGGGAAGGTGTTTTTCATTTTCTGGAATATTTAAAATCAGGGATAAACTGTTCGGCTGAGATCTGTGAAATTCAACACGTGGCCAATAAGCAAACACTTTCCTGCTTCTAGCTCATGTTTTATTACACCTGCATGTTCGGGACTGGATGCACTCGTGTGTGGAGGTCTCTAACCTCCCCCCCACTCCGTCCAGAGAGCTGGATGGTGATTAGTGCTGGGATTCTGGGACTCTGGCCTCAGTTTTCATTAACAGCCGTAAACACAGTTATTCTGCGCCTCGGAGAGCGAGCGCGCACTTCGGGCGGGTTATTATTATAGAGCTGCGTGTGTCTGAACGAGTGCTGCTTTGATGACCAGAGTGGAAGAAGAGTGTTGTTTATCACGGCAGTAATTAGACATAAACACACACACACACATAAACACAACTTCAGCCTGATTTTTAATACAAAAACAAAGTTAAAAGCCTTAAACCTGAAGGTCTTCCAGCAGACAAAATGTTTTCATTACACTCATCCACATAAATAAAGATGGCCGACCTGACTCCACCAACTTCCACAGTCCAGAATCGAAGCCAAAAAGCCTGAACCCTTCCAACTTGCTAACAGGCTGTCAATCCCAGAGTATTTTATTTTAATTTTAGGCGTAAATAACTGTTTAAAACTAAACAGATTTATAAACACACGTCTGAACGAACAGCCGAGAGGTAAAGGTTACCTGTATCAACCAAAATCTGCACCTGAAAATAATCATCTAAAGTGTGCTTTTACTTTTTAGTTAAAAAAAAAGTCCCATCTTAAAGAGGAACTTACCCCAAAATTAACTTTTTAAAAAAAAAATCTGATAAACTCCCTAGAATGTATGTAAAATGTTGTATAGCACTATGTCTGTGTTAATTTTCATGTTTTTGTGCGTATTTGTTCAAATCGGCAATATTTGGTCTAAGAACGTGTTTACACTAATCCTATGGGTTGAACTGTGGTACTGCAGCCTAATTTACATATTGGTCACGACTGTTCACTCTGACGTGTCTTGTACACTCTGTTGTCCTCTGCTGCGTGAGTATAAAAGTGGTTCAAGCAGAGCCACTCCCCTGCAGAGATCGAGAGTTGGATTAGCGATAGCAACATAGCATTAGCATTGTGAGTATTGATCAGTATAATTTTCAGGTTAGCAGTATATTTATTATTAGCTTTGCTCCAAGTCTCTCAGCTTCTGGTGAGGGAGGGGGTGAAAAGTCCTCCACCTCACTGACGTAACTAGCTGTGTCGCTGTGATCACTCTCCATGTTGCATAAATTATGCTAATGCTAGCTACATGTCACGGTCTCTCGTCCTTGCCACACCTCCTCGCTGGAACCCCCCACCACCTCCCCCTCCTTTAGACGGTGTCTCTTGGCACATCCACTTTGCATTTTTGAAATCTTGTCTTGGGGCAAAGCTAGCGTTTCACAGTGGGGTAAGTTCCTCTTTAATAAAAGGAGGGGCGGGGCTTAAAACATGTATTGCAGCCAGACACCAGGGGGTGTTTATTGTCTGTGGATTCAACTTCCTGCTTCCAGTCGGGTCTCTAGTTAAATATATGTCAGTGAGTTGAACAAAACTAAAGGCTGAGTTAGACTTTCGCTTTGGTCCGCAGGCTGGAGCGCGCGCGCCGCGCGTGCACTCAAGCCGTGCGGCGAAATGCGTTCATAGTTTCGCCTCTGTGTTTATGGTTGACGCACCGCGGCGCATGGCAAAGTGCTGTTCTTTTACGGACCAGCAGGAGGCAGTACCCTCTAAAACCTGTGCATATGTTGCAAGAAAGGCGTAGAAGAAGAAATCTACCGTAGAAGAAGAACTGTTTGAAATCACACAACAAAAACAAATAGCTTTCCGCTCGCGTGCTGAACTGTTGTCTTTATTTGCGGCTTTAATGCATGGAGTCAGCGGAGGAGAAAGCGATCACGTGACTTTTGGCGAAAAAACAAAAGAAAAGTCCGACTCCAGATCAGGAATGAAGGAGAATTTAATACATTTTGTGTCACAAAACATTCCTCCATGCATCGCGACTCCGTCTCTACGACCACAGCGGCGCAAACAGCTGCAGGCTCCGGCGTGAAGAGGGTGAAGGCTGTCGGGTGAGGTCCTGTCAATCAAATCGTAGCGCCCACCGCGCGCGCAGAGGCTTGCGGAGTTTCAAAATTTCAGAGGTGCACGGCACGCGCTAATCCCCTGCGCGGGGCCAACGCGCAGGGGCGGGGACTGTGAAATTGCGTCACTTTTGGAGCGCGCACCCTCGCGCGCTGCGCGTCGCGTCAAGTATAAACAAGGCTTAAGGGGCCGAGATGAGCAGGGCAGCCGGCTCAGGACCAGAAGGTCTCGGGTTCGATCCCCAGTCACTGCATACCTCGTTGTGTCCCTGGGCAAGACACTTAACCCCGAGTTGCTCCCGGAAGGACAGGCAGCGCCTTGCATGGCAGTCTACCACTACCGGTGTATGAATGTGTGTACGAATGGGTGGATGGCTGGTACTGTGAAGCGCTTTGGGGCCCCTCATCGGGGGCTGGAAAGCGCTATATAAGTAAGCTCCATTTACCATTTAAATTGACTGGAAACTATGTGATTGTGAAGTTTGCTCCGATTGGATCATTAAAGGATGCTGCTGAAAGGCCGAGGCAGACAATAATGTTTTTGCTCATGTCTGTGTGTGGACCTGGTACCAATGTCTCTCATGAAGCAGTATCATAGGAAGATTTTAATAAAAACTCTCAGAAAATACTTATTGGAAATTCATCTTCAAGCTGATTCAAGGTGGCCACCTAAAAATAGTTCTGTCAACCGTTTTAGAAACATCTATTTTGAATTACGTGTGGTAGGAGCTGAAATTCATACTCAATCATGCATTTTCAAATATACACATATTGCTAAAAAAAGAATATTTTAACTGTTTCAAGTTAACTCTGTCAGGAAAATATCTCATGAACGACTGGATAGATGTTAATGAAACTTTCATGTGATGATTGCTGGATGTACATCTGAAAGTCATTAAGATGGCCGCCACTACCTACATACAGATCCTGGAGAATAAAAAATGACTCTAACTCAGACACTTTTAGATAAAGAGCTAAAATGTGTTGAGGTAGTAGCCGAGGGTCATCCCAAATACATTATCTGAATGCTGACTGAGGTCTTTAAAGATGTGTCATGCATGGTAGAGGCTTACAGTATTCCTTCAAGGACAGCTAGTTTCATTTAATGTTTATATTCCTATATACATGAGAAGACAGAGGAGACAGCAGGTGTAGAGGGGACAGAAGAGGGGACAGCAGGTGTAGAGGGGACAGTAGAGGGGACAGAAGAAAGAACAACAGTTGTTGAGGGGACAGTAGAGGGGGCAGCAGGTGTAGAGGGGACAGAAGAGGGGACAGCAGGTGTAGAGGGGACAGTAGAGGGGACAGCATGTGTAGAGGGGACAGTAGAGGGGACAGCAGGTGTAGAGGGGACAGTAGAGGGGACAGCAGGTGTAGAGGGGACAGTAGAGGGGACAGCAGGTGTAGAGGGGACAGTAGAGGGGACAGCAGGTGTAGAGAGGACCGAAGAGAGGACAGAAGAAAGAACAACAGTTGTTGAGGGGACAGTAGAGGGGACAGCAGGTGTAGAGGGGACAGTAGATGGGGACAGCAGGTGTAGAGGGGACAGCAGGTGTAGAGGGGACAGTAGAGGGGACAGCAGGTGTAGAGGGGACAGTAGGTGTAGAGGGGACAGTAGAGGGGACAGCAGGTGTAGAGAGGACCGAAGAGAGGACAGAAGAAAGAACAACAGTTGTTTAGGGAACAGTAGAGGGGGCAGCAGGTGTAGAGGGGACAGTAGAGGGGACAGCAGGTGTAGAGGGGACAGTAGAGGGGACAGCAGGTGTAGAGGGGACAGTAGAGGGGACAGCAGGTGTAGAGAGGACCGAAGAGGGGACAGCAGGTGTAGAGGGGACAGTAGAGTAGAGGGGACAGCAGGTGTAGAGGGGACAGTAGAGGGGACAGCAGGTGTAGAGAGGACCGAAGAGGGGACAGCAGGTGTAGAGGGGACAGTAGAGGGGACAGCAGGTGTAGAGGGGACAGTAGAGGGGACAGCAGGTGTAGAGGGGACAGTAGAGGGGACAGCAGGTGTAGAGGGGACAGTAGATGGGACAGCAGGTGTAGAGGGGACAGTAGAGGGGACAGCAGGTGTAGAGAGGACCGAAGAGGGGACAGCAGGTGTAGAGGGGACAGTAGAGGGGACAGCAGGTGTAGAGGGGACAGTAGAGNTGCTACAAAGTGCAACACGTGATAAAATCAAGTAAAATCAATGATAAAACAATAATAAAATCAATTAAAAACCTTCTGGACCTGTTTCTGCTGGAACCTAACAGATGGATTAAATGTCTTGTTTTAACTTTAATAAAATAATATACTGTTTAAGACAGGCTGTCGATAAATTGACAGTATCAATTTATTTGGATTTGACTTAACTTTCATAGGTGTCCTCAAGATGGGGGAAAACAGTGTCATGTCCTCAAGTTGGAAACGGTTGTACTAATCATGTTCTTTCTGCTGGAAGTAATGAGAGCAGCTCTGCCTCATCCCAGTTTCATGCAGAGCCAGCAAGCTGCACGAAAGCACATCTGTCCTGGGGGGATTTTTCTGTCCAGATACCCTTCTGTGGAGCAGCTAAGGATGAGTGGAAAGGGAACAGAAGCACTGGAAAAGACAAAAACAGGGAGGGACGCAGGCCAGAGACCCCTTACAGCCCTTTTGTCTTATTTCCACTTCAACAAAGAATTTATCCACAAATTGCATAGTTTCACAAAGTTTAACAGATTTTTTTTTTGTATAAAAAATGATGCTAACCTGAATATATTGAAGACAAAAAAGGATATTTCATCAAGTACAAAATTTAAAGTTTTTGTATCTTTAGAAACTATCAGAACCCTATTCCTGTCAAATAAATGCTGTCAAATACAGTATATATATATTTTTTTTCTTATATTGAATTCAATATTTCCCACACAGATATCTGAAATTGAGATTTTTTTTTCTATAATATATTTTACTGAACTCCAGCTGCTCCCAGTCTTCTCCATTGGGGTCCCATGCAAGGCACTCAACTGGTTCATACATTCTTGAGTGTATTGTTTCTAAAATGATTTTTTTTGTTTTACTATATAAACTACAAAAAGCCAATCCAGTCCTGTGGCAGTCATCACCCGTTCTCTTTCCACTGAGATCTTGCTCATTCTTTTCAGAGGTAGACGTCACAATATGGCTGCTTTTTAGGGCCTGTTTAAACTTTTTTTTTAACAGTCAGCTCAGATTAAACCATAAGAATGGAATTCTATTATTTTTAAACCTAAAAACACCCAAAGATCGTACATTTCTGAGTTCATCGGGACTGTTTTTGCACAGTAAAATGATTTATTTACCAAGAACTCTTGAGTGTGACATGACACATGTTTCCTCTTTCTAGTCAGGGTGTCCGCGGGGTCTTGAAAGTTATTAAAAGTTGATAAATCAATTTTGGGAAAATTAAGGGTCTTGAAAAGTATTAAAAAGTCTTGAAAGCGATTTGATGAGGTATTATTTTTTTGCTGTTATTCTAGCTTTAAATAATTTGACAGCAAAAAGTATGTATGACTAATATTTGTTTTCTTCACCGCGGAGGATTCGGAAACTGCTTTGCACAAATGTCGGGTTACAACAGCCTTTACGGCTAGGCCTATCTTGTGCGCATGCGCGGCTGCTTTATCTCCAAGTTGAGTCTGTGTGTTCGAGTAAGTTGCCGCGAGACCGTGAGAACAATGGGTAAATGCAAGTTTTCGGACTCCTGGTTGGAGATGCCTGATTTTCAAGAATGGCTGAGGCCTGTCGCCGAGAATAACCGCAAGGCTTATTGTACATTTTGTAAAAAAAAAAAAGATGAGCGTAGCCTCAATGGGCATAAACGCTGAAGCTGAGTTAGAAGAGCTGAAAAAAAGAGAAGTTCTACAAGAGGTGTGTGATTCTCTGCAAAAAGATGCAGATCAGTTGGCAGAGCAGGCAGAGGGAAAGTCAGGTTCTTTAGGGTTCAGGTTCAGACGACACCACCCTCATTGGGCTCATCTCGGATGATGATGAGTCTGCGTACAGGAGAGAGGTGGGCCGGCTGGTGACCTGGTGCAGCAACAACAACCTGGAGCTCAACGCCCAGAAGACAGTGGAGATGATTGTGGACTTCAGGAAAGACAGAGCCCCTCTGCCCCCCATCACCTTTAACAACACCCCCATCATCATTGGGGACTGCTACCGGTTCCTCGGCACCACCATCACCCAGGACCTCAAGTGGGAGCCAACCATCAGCTCCCTCATCAAAAAGGCTCAGCAGAGGATGTACTTCCTGCGACAGCTGAGGAAGGCCAAGCTGCCGGCCAAGCTGATGGTGCAGTTCTACACGGCCATCATCGAGTCCATCCTCAGCGCGTCCATCACAGTGTGGTACGCCGGGGCCACTGTCAGGGACAGACACAGACTGCAGCGCATTGTGCGCTCTGCTGAGAAGGTAATCGGCTGTAGTCTCCCATCTCTCCATGACCTGTACGTCTCCAGGACTGTGAGGCGAGCAGGTCGGATCACAGCTGACCCTTCTCACCCTGCATACGGTCTGTTCGAACCACTCCCCTCAGGCAGGAGGCTTCGGTCAATTGGGACCAGAACCTCCCGCCATAAAAACAGTTTCTTCCCCTCTGCTGTCAGACTTTTGAACACTCATAACCATGTTACCTCATAACTTGCCTTGGTCGCTGTATTTTGTATTTTGATTGGGAATCACTGTATCACTGTATTTTGATTGCACCACTCTAATTGCACTGTTTCTTAGTAGGTTTTGTTCACTGAATATTGTATTGATTGTATTGATGTTTTATGGTTTATGTTTTTTATGTTTTATGTTTCTATATTTTATGCACCGTTATGCCGAAGCAAATTCCTAGTCTGTGAATCCTGTTCATTGACAATGGCGATAATAAACAGAATCTGAATCTGAATCTTTAATGGCCCAACTGATCACCAAGTCCAATGTCTTGAGAAGGAGACGTAAAGAAAAACTCAGTGAGCTGGTGCAAACTGAAGAGTTGCTGGAATGCAAAGCAATTGCACTGAGGCACATGTAATGATGACTGTGTTTATTTCTTATTCGCCATTGTTCAACCAAGTTACTTTAAAATAGCTACGAGTCTTGTTGTAACCTAAGCCAGTGGTACCCAACACTGGTCCTTGAGGAACACCATCCTGCATGTTTTAGTTGTTTCCCTGCATTGATACACCTGATTTGAATGAATTGGTGATTAACGGGCTTTAGCAGAACTTGAAGTAATTAAATCACTGAATCAGGTGTGTTGGAGCGGGAGAACAACTAAAACATGCAGGACAGTGTTCCTCGAGGACAAGGGTTGGGAACCACAGACCTAAGCCATATTTTCTTAAACCGTGGTTCAGTTTCTTCTTTTGAACTTTTTTCTTTCTACTGCATCTCAGTTCTGTTGTAAGTTTGAGATTCACGGATTTAATTGAAAACAACAGCTGTTTTGTAAATCAAAGATGTGTTGCTTAATAAAACAAAGTGACGATAAGGTCTTGAATTTATTTTGGAAGGTCTTTAAAAAGTCTTGAAAAGGTATTGAAATTAACTTCATTATTCCTGCATATACCCTGCTAGTGTATTTAAACATTTTATGTCTTGGGTGGATCAGTTTTATGTACATTTCAAGAAGCGTAAACATTTAAAAACTGACTAAGATTTTGAAGTGCATGTAAATCTTATAGCTACACGACTCAGATATCTGTTTTTAAGGATTATTTTATGTAAAGGCATAAAGGGTAGAAACATAGAACATAAAATGAGTCTTTATGCTGACGATGTTTTGCTTTTTCTTGAGAACTCAGGAAACTCAATATCCAATGTTATCAAGTTAATAAACTCATTTTCAAAAGTTTCTGATTATTCTATAAACTGGACAAAATCTACAGTGCTTCCGATAAATTGTGTGTTTAATAATTCTCTTAATGAAAGACTACAATCAGGTAATATTAAATATTTAGGTGTTAATATCTCTCCTAAATTGGAGGATTTAATAAAATTAAATCATATCCCACTATTAAAGAAAATTGAAGACGATCTTACTAGATGGAGATCTCTACCCATATCACTTATGGGAAGAGTTGCCTCAGTAAAAATGATGGTGCTGCCGAGAATAAATTATTTATTCTCAATGATTCCAAATAAACCTTCAAATGAATGGTTTAAGTCCCTGGACTCTTCTATATCTAAATTCCTTTGGAACAATAAAACTCCGCGTATTAGTTTAAAAACATTACAAAAATCTAAAGATACCGGAGGATTAGAACTTCCAAACTTTTATTACTACTATTTAGCAAACAGGTTACAATATATATCAAAGTGGTTAAAACCGAATGCACTAGATGAAACTTGGATAGATATAGAACAAACTTTATGTAATAATATTAGGATTTCAGATCTACCATTTATCAGTACAGATTTAAAAAGACATGTCTGCTTTAAGAGCATCAATATTAGCTCATCTCTGACAGCATGGTGGGAGTATCTGAAAATGACAAAGTCTTCACTACTCCCATGTAGACATACACCTCTCTGGAACAATCCTGACATTCAACAAGAAAATAATATGTTAAATTTCCCAGGTTGGAGAATGAAAGGTATTGAATGTCTGGAACACATATTTGAGGGTATAGACTTTATTCCATTTAATAAATTAATAATACAATATGACATTGATAATAAATATTTCCTACAATACCAACAAATTAAGTCAATTGTAAAAAAGAAATTTAAGCTTAATAAAACATTGTTGGAAACACCAACATGTGTGTTAGAGTTTATTAATTTTCAACCACCCAAATTATTATCTAAAATATACAAAAAATTGTCTAGGATCGATGACTCGATAGCACTACCTGTTGAAAAATGGGAGTCAGATTTATCAATCAACTTTGAACAAAAAATTTGGTCTCAAGTATGTTCAAATACTTTTAAATTGACTAGACTCTCCAATTTACAATTAATACAATATAAGGTTCTCTATAGAGTACATTATACAGGGGAGCGAATGTTTAAGATGGGCTTTATACCATCTAACAAGTGCTCACAGTGCATAAGTAATACACCTGATGATTATATTCACGCGCTCTGGTTCTGTCCATCCGTTCAGAGGTTCTGGGTACAGGTATGTGAAGACTTGTCTAAATGTTTGAAAATTAATATCCCACTCTCTCCATCTGTTTGCTTATTGGGTATCTTTGAAGATGTTATACTAGAAAAAAATACATCCTATATGCTTTTCACTGCCTTATGCATCGCAAAGAAAACCATACTCGTAAATTGGAAAAATAAAAATAATCTTAGCGTTAATCAGTATAAAAATCTTCTGTTAGATCATATTAGTCTTGAAACAGCATCTGCCGACACATTGGATCAACCTATTTGGCATTCTTTGATCGGCTCCGTTACGTAGTGAGGGTGGGGGGTCTGGGATGTGGCCTTGTGGGGCATTGGGACTGGAGGGGGGGGAGGTTGGGGTTTGGGGCGCCGGGGGGTTAGGGCTGCTTGGGCGGGGAGGACCTCGTCTTCGACCTGGGGAGGACCGGGGGGGGTTCTGGGGGACATCTACTGGGGGCGGCATGCGGGCCCTCGGGTGGTCGGTGGCGGCGGTCATGGGTCGCCGGTCGGTGACCCGGCTGTGCTGGGGTGGTTTCGGGGTGGGTGCCGGGGGCTTGGGACTCTGGGGGCGCGTCGTCCCCGGGCTTGGGCCTGGTGGGGGTCGGGGGTCTTGGGCTCTAGCCGGCGGGTCGCCGGGCTATGGGCTGGCTGGCGCTCTGGTGCCCAGCTCTGGCCGGGGGCTCTCGGCTCGCTGGTGGGTTGGGGTTCATATGCTGGGGGGTGGGTGTCTGGGGGCGTGACTGGTGGCCAATGGGAGGGAGCGGGCAAACC
>JBBPBX010022840.1:13316-25765 GCA_038048925.1 Garcialebias charrua | reverse complement strand
AAAAAAAAAAAAAAAAACATTCTGTTGAAAGTTAGCAACCAGTTTGGGTCCAGTTAAGGTTCTGCTCTGGATGACCCCTAGTTCAAATGTTAAGCAGAATGTTTTTGACAGGAGAATTAATTATTTAGTGTTTGGGATCTTGCTCGTGGCTTTAAACATCTTTTTTGTGTCTCGCTCATTTAATGTGCCTCCTTTTGTGCCTTTAGATTTTACTTACATCCAAAAGATGAAAGGATGCTTATAATACCCTCATGCATGCTCAATAATCCAGATAAAAACATCTAAAAAAAGCTAAGTCTGGTCCTCTGGACAACTTTTCTAGTTTTTGTTTTGTTTTGTTTTTTAATGCAGAGGACACTTAGCTTTTTTAGATGCTGATAATGTTTTTGCTTGTTTTTTTATGTGTTAATTGGTCTGTGTGATAGCAAAATGTCATGAATCAACAGATAGATTTTATGAAACCTTCAAGTTCAAGAATCTTTATTATCTCCAAGGTGCAATTTGTTTCACAGTAAGTAGGGACATACACATCCAGACCAGACAAGATGTTAAAATAACAAAAATCATGAATGTTCATTGAGAAGCCTGATCTCTACAGGATGAATGAGTTTTTCAGTCTGTTTGTTCTACATCTGGGCAGCAGATACCTGCGTCCAGATGGAAGACACTTGAACTCATCATGGAGTGGATGATCAGGATCTGCCAGAATCAGCCTGACGTTGTTCTATGACCTCAGCTTGTGTAGGTCAGAGAGGTTCTGTAGGTCAGTGAGGTTCTGTAGGTCAGAGTTGTTCTGTAGGACTACAACAGCAGTTTTGCTGAACATCCTTTCCTTCTGGAAGTAATCCCTGATGGTGTCTTTAACTGATTAATGTTTAGAGTCAGATTGAATTAGTGGCCATCACAGCTAACCAACTTTCTCTTCACTGAGGGATTTCAATATTGATTTGTGTGTGTGTGTGTGGGTTATTGTTTTGTCCAAGGTCGCGCAGAGAGATGGACCCTGGTGAGTGGAGGGAGCAAATTTTTCCACGACCAGGCACAAGGGCAGAGTCAGGGGTTGGCCAGTGGTGGCTTTAGACAGATCATTCTTGGGCCACTCCTATCATTTGAGGAAACTATACTTTTAAGTAATATAAAAACTAGAAAGAATAGTTTCCCTAAATGATAGAGGTTATTTATTTTATAGATATACTTTTTATACTTTTTATACTACTATGAAAAAACTCAGGACAGTATTACACTTTTATTATTTCATCTTATGCTTATGTTCATTGGGTGTTTGGTGTTTCAGTGTTGGTGTAAATTTTCATACTTTTATACTACTATGAAAAACTCAGGACAGTGTTACACTTTTACTATTTTATGCTTATGTTTATTAAATGTTTTAGTGTTTAGTGTTTAGATGGTTACTGTTGCACCGAGGGACTGAGAGAAACGCAATTTCAATCCTGTGTATGTCCTGTAAATATTGCAGTTCTGACAATAAAGTTGACTTTGACTTTTATTGGTTTACATATATAGGGTGGCAGTCATCTTGGACTTTAATGTGGCAACCCATTTTTTGGAACCTTTCCTACCTAGATGTAGTTACACAGCCAAAAGAAAGTCAGTACCTCATTTGTTTTCCAAGTTATCATTCTCACAACATGCACAAACAGATGGAAATAGATTATTTCCAATTCCCCGTCTTCGCTCCACGACAGAGGACAAAAAAGACTGTGTCAGTCTTACAGATGTTCAGTGATAACATGCTGCTGTAGTAGCTGAACATTATTCACAACACATATCCTAAGCAATGACCAATTGAAAACATAGATTAAAACTCTGAATGAAAGGCAGCAGAAGATATGGATTCCTTTGAGGAATGCTAAGCTTTTATTTATTTTTTTGTACTGCTTTAAATTGGAAAACTTTCTAAATTGGCATTGATCCATTGTCTCTGCTTGTTTTTATCCCTGAGCTTGTACATGTAGCTCAGACGTTTTCATGTAAAATTTCCACTCTGTTTGTTTTCCAGACAAGTACAAATATGAATCCAAATCCAGAGAAGGGTACAGAGCTTAAGGGTTTTAAAAAACTTTTTTTTTCTCTAGAAGTTTCAGTTGCACTAATTTTTATTTTTCATTCATTCAACCTTTATTTATACAGGTTAATCCCAGTGAGCCTCAGGGACTCATTTACAACAGAGACCTGATTTTAACAAAGAGTGATGACAACAGTGGACAACAAAGACAACAATAGACAATCATAAAGGATGCGTACAAATTAATTAGAAGTGAAAGAAAATGCTATTAAAAACATGTAACAAAACAGGTACTTTATAAAGCATGTAAAATACTAAAAACAGGAACATGTGTGCATTAGTTTTTCTCAAGAACTTAGCAGATGTTTAAAGCCATTTCGAGAGGCTGAGAGCTTCAGATCTTTTTGCAAGATATTCCAGGAAACAGGAGCGGAGTAGGAGAAGGCCCTTGTGCTTAATTCAGTCGACACTGAGGGAACACTGCAGGTAATCATGTCCTGAGAGCGCACGCTGTAGCTGCACTCACGCAGTGACATGTAGGAGGAGATGTATGAAGGCAGCAGACCAAGAAGTGATTTAAAGATGAAAATGTACCTGTGAGAGAGTAATTGACCATATCTAAAAAAGCGAAGTCTGGTCCTCTGGACATTCAAAAAAAAAATGAAACAAAAAAGTAGAAACGTTTCGTCTTTCGTCCGAAAGACTTCCTCAGTCTGAGGTGCTGTATTCAGCTCAGTCTTATAAATAGCACCCTCTCACAGTGGATCAACCAGTTTGCTTTTGACAGCTGAAACCAGCTGCTCACATGATCAAGGAGGACCATCAGCCTAACGATGGATCATTAGCACCCTGATGGTTGTTTGCTATTCACAGAGGGCTGAGTGATACTAGCAATAACAGCATTGTAAGAGGGGGACAGTTGAACCCGGAGGCCTCCACCTCTGTTTAATGATGGACGGTTTCTTATTATTGAGCATGCATCAGGGTAATTGACCATCGTTTTCAGAAAAGTTCATGAGCCGGTGAGTTCCTTTGTTTTTGAAGCAAATAGTCAGGCTGCACTGCTAAAAGTGAATGAGTTTGAAATTCTGTCTTGTAGCAAAAATGATGAGAGCAAAACCAACAAATATGCCATCAATCACCCATTCATCCATTAGCTTCCCCTTGTTCTGAAGTCAGGTCTCAGGTGCAGCAGCTTGAGCAAGGGGGTCCAGACATCTTGTTCCACAGCCACCTCTTCTAGTGTTACCCACCTCTTCCAGTGTTACGATCCAGCGTGGTGTGGGAGGGGTGAGTCCAGTGGTGCAGACGGACACTCAGAGACACATGTAGCAAAAGTCAAAATACTTTAATAACAAAAACTCAAAAGCTCAACTGTGGCTGTAATACAAAAACTTCAACATGACGAGTTGAACTCACAAAAACCAAGGAGCTGCAAAGACACGACACACCAGGGAGGAAGATGAATGACCCGACAAAGACATGCACACAAATGCAAACTTATATACACATCCTAATTACCTAAATCATACACACCTGAGACGACACAAACCTGAGAGACAAGAACACAGGCAAGGAAGGTGATGGGCAAGGAAGGAGACGACCACCAGAGGGAGTCACACTCTTACATCCAGCTCTTCTGGGAGGATCCCAAGGTGTTCTCAGGCCAACAGAGAGATAGTCTCTCCAGTGTGTCCTGGGTCTTCCAGGGGGTCTCCTCCCAGTCAGACAGGCCCAAAGCACTTCTTAATTAAGGCACCCAGGAAGCATCCTTACCAGATGCCTGAACCACCTCAACTGGCTCCTCTCGATGTGGAGGAGCAGCAGTTCTACTCCGAGTCGCTCCTGATAACTGAACATGTCACTCTATCTCTAAGGGAGAGTCCAGCTACCCTGCAGAGGAAACTCATTTCAACCGCCTGCATTCATGTTCTCATTCTCTCAGTCACTACCCAGAGCTCGTGAACACAGGTGAGGGTAGGAACGTAGACCGACCGGTAAACAGAGAACTTTATCTTACAGCTCAGCTCCCTCTTCACCACAACAGACCAGCACAGAGTCCACAATACTGCAGATGCTGCACCAATCCATCTGTCTATCTCACGCTCCATATTTCCCTCACTCGTGAACAAAAGCCAGAGATTCTTGAACTCCTCCACATGAGACAGAATCTCACTCTTGAGCTGAAGTGAGCAATTCACCATTTTCTGACTGAGGACTATAGCCTCAAATTTGAAGGTGCTGATTCTCATCCCAACAAATATGCAAAACATTTTAATCTTGGTTGTGCCCTTTTTCCAATTTCTGTATGAATTCAATCAAGAAGTACAGAACTTTGTGAAAAAAAGGCAAACTGAGTCATGCGGTTTGGAAATTTTCCTTTTCTGCGTGTTTGTCAGCCCAATCGATCAGCTCTGCCCTCTTAGCGCAACAGCCCAGCTCTCCCCAGCAATATGTTCACATTTGGGATCAGCCCTTTGCTGAAGTGCCACAGTTGGGTGTCCGCATGGATTTTCTCCAGTAGCTGAACAGAGAGGCTGCTCAGTGCAGAGTTAATTACGACACAACTTGAAGTGACTGCTGAGCTGCTCCCCGACTTTCTCAAGCGCTTCATGTACTGAGGTCTGATGCATCATCCAGAGAGGCGCACAGACTTTCACCAATACCATAATTCACAGACTGCTGCACATGATGCTGCCCCTGATACTGACTGTGTTTCACTTTTAAACCTCCTGTTTGGCATGGGAAGGGGTGGGGTGGTCTCTGTTGCTCTGAAGAGCTACCACTTACAGATGTACTACAGAATATTACTGAAGGACCATTTTATGTGTCTTATTAAAATGATTACAGAATGTAGCTCATTTTAGCATGCATGTGGCTTAGCATTCAAGAAGGTGTCAGGCTGTGTTCGAGGTGGGAATGGTTCACTGCTTTGGGAAAGCACTCATTAAGTGGACTTCAATCACCATTATATAACTAAGCTCCACAAAGCATAGAAAAAAACCCTGTTATTCTCTCAAATCAACTGAACAGAGCAACTATAGGAGCTGCTGCTGCTCAATGAAAATGCTAACAAATAAGTTTAACACAAACCAGTAAATATTGTACAAAATTGTACAAGAAAATGGCAAAAATAATATCTGGAAATTACCACAATGCTGTTTCATCTGAAGTTTTATGGAAATTATCATTATTTTATTTTTTATGAAAATTAAATGAAAGCTGAAAAATAATAAAGCATGTGGTGCGGATAAGATATCCACAGAGCACTTAAAATTTGCAAGCAGGGAACTTTTTTCTTTGTTAGCTACTATTTGTTTCATTGAGTTTTTTAATTCATAGCATTTTACCCAATTCTATACTGTCTGTAATTTTAGTGCCTATTGATAAAAATAAGGCTGTTAAAATAAATAGCAAAGCCAACTATCGACATGTAGCTCTGGCCAGTACTTTATCAAAGGTCTTGGAGAGAGCTATGTTAAATATAATGGAGAAGTTTATTGTGACATCTGTTAATCAGTTCGGCTTCAAACCAAACCTTGGCACTGATATGTGCATTTTTGCTCTCAAAGAGGTCTTGGATTTATACAATAGGCATAATACCACAATTTGTATGTGTTTTATTGATGCCTCAAAAGCATTTGATCATGTAAATCATGGAAAAATATTTTATAAATTGCACGAAAGAGGAGTACCGAAATATTTATTAAGAATCTTAGTGTATTGGTATGCTCACCAGTCTATGTGTATAAAATGGGAAAAATCTGTATACTGGTAATCTTTATTATTATTATTAATTCAATTTATAACACACTTTTCATTACTGAAAATCTCAAAGTGCTACACATATATTGAATGCTACACACATTCATAAACCGGTGGCGGCAGACTACAATGCAAGGTGCTTTCCAGTCCTACCGGGAGCAACTTAGGGTTAAGTGTCTTGCCCAAGGACACAACGACACATGGTGCGGGTCCCGGGAGTCGAACCGCCAACTTTCCGATCGGGAGATGACTGCCCTTACCACTACGCCATGGCCGCCCTAATCTTCTTTTTATGTGAGTAACAGTGTGTGACAAGGCAGCATTTGTCAACTTCTTTTAATGTGTATATGGATGATTTATCTAAGCTGTTGAATCAATGTAGGACTGACTGTTGGGTTGGCAATAGAACCATCAACCACCTGATTTATGCTGACGATCTTGTAATATTTGATTTGATTTGATGTTTATTCATTCATTTTAAAAGAACAATACAAGACAGTTTCATCAGATACAAGAATACAAGTAGGATAAAATGAAGGGAGCAGAAAGAAGATGAAATCTTATTATATCTGCCCCTTATTTCACAGTTTGTTCAACCAATGATAACCTTCAAACTACATCACAAAATGAATAATTCTACTTAATTTTTCTAACTGTAATATACAAACTACATCACAAAATGAATAGTTCTACTTAATTTTACTAACTGTAATACACAAACTACATCACAAAATGAATAATTCTACTTAATTTTAACTGTAATACACAAACTACATCATTCTAACTGTAATACACAAACTACATCACAAAATGAATAATTCTACTTAATTTTTCTAACTGTAATACACAAACTACATCACAAAATGAATAATTCTACTTAATTTTTCTAACTGTAATACACAAACTACATCATTCTAACTGTAATACACAAACTACATCAGAAAATGAATAATTCTACTTAATTTTTCTAACTGTAATACACAAACTACATCACAAAATGAATAATTCTATTTACACAAACACACTAAGTTACATCATATATAGTTTTTGAGCAAGTCCTTTTTGACCTTTTTCTTAAATGTATACATTGATTTTGCATTTTTAACATCACTCTCCAGAACATTCCACAATCGAACTCCCTGAATTGAGGTAGACCGTCCCTTTAAGCTGGTTCTGAATTGTGGTTTGATGAATATCTCTGTCCCTTTGAGATTGTAATAACTTTGTCTTTTTATAAAATGTCTTTGGATATTTAAAGGTAATGTGTTATTATGAGCCCTATACATAACTGATAAAATACTATATTCTACCATTCTACTATGTTTTAGTCCATATAGTGCTGGTCTGCAGCAACTGTTATGGTTTGCTCTCAGTATGGATTGGATTTTGATATTAAATATAATGCAAAAAAGAGTAACATCATGATTATCAGGAGCAAAGAGGACAATAAATTATCTTTCCCTGACTTCACTCTGTCTGGTAGCATCCTCCAAGTCAGTGAGGAGGTGAAATAATTGGGACATTACATAACCGCTGACCTGTCTGATGATAGGGACATTTACAGGCAGCGTTGTATGCAATATGTACAAGCTAATATGCTTCTTCGAAAGTTCTCCATGTGTTCAGTATCTGTAAAAACTCTTTAAAGCAAATTGTACTCCATTGTATACTGCCCATCTATAACGGCATTACAGAAAAAGCAGTATGCATAAACTTCAGGCGGAATACAATGATGGTATGAGGATGGTGCTTAAGGTGCCGAGATGGAGTAGTGCCAGTCAGATGTTCGTAAATGCCAACATACCAACTTGTGCTGCTGTGCTTCAAAACCTTATGTACAGATGTATGTGTAGGCTAACAAATTTTGTAAATAGCATCATTTATACTCAGACCAAACCCATACAAAGCTCGGTTAGGTTCTCTTCTAGTCTGTGGAATCACTGGCGCCTTCATTTGTATATGGCAATGGATGAACATTCTATTTTATTGTGTCTTGTTGCTGTTATCTTTTTTTGCCTGTTTTTGTTTACTATGAACCACATGTGTCTGAAATAAAGTTTTCAGTTGATTGATTGGTTTAATCCTAATTACACTGAGGTGTAAGGATTGTCATAAACAAACAGTAACAAAGTTAATTGATGCTGAAAGCAAAAGTTCACATACTTTTACCATCACAAATCAGTAATATTGGATCATTTTCCTCAATAAATAAATGACCAAGTATACTATTTTGTCTCATTTAACAGGATTCTCTGTATCTACTTTTAGGCCTCGTGTGAAAATCTGATGATATTTTATTTCACATTTATGCAGAAATATAGAAAATTGTAGAGAGTTCACAAACCAGCCACTAGGGCGCACAAGCCAGTGTATCTCTTGTGCCGGTCCCAAGCCCGGGTAAATGGTGAGGGTTGTGTCAGAAATAGCATCCGATGTAAAACACTTTTGCCAAAACCATAATGCGAGTTCATCAAAGTGAAACCATACCGGATCGGTCGAGGCCCGGGTTAACAACGACCGCCACCGGTGCTGTTGACAAACAGGGTGCCGGCGGAAATTGTGCTACTGTTAGTCGAAGACCCCGAGGAGGGAAACGTGTCAGGAGACAGAGGGAGAGAGGAAAGTGAAGAATGTAGGACTGAGGGTTGCAACTCTAAATGTGGGGACAATGACAGACAAAGGTAGAGAGCTGGCTGACATGATGCAGAGAAGAAAGGTAGATGTTTTATGTGTCCAAGAGACTAAGTGGAAGGGCAGCAAGGCTCGTAGTATTGGAGCAGGGTTCAAACTGTTTTACCATGATGTGGATAGAAAGAGAAATGGAGTAGGGGTGGTCCTGAAGGAGGAGTTGGTAAATAATGTAGTAGAGGTGAAGAGAGTGTCAGATAGGGTGATGTGTCTGAAGGTAGAAGTAGAAGGTCTGATGCTAAACATTGTCGGTGGTTATGCTCTACAGGTTGGATGTGATGGGGAGGAGAAAGATACATTTTGGAAAGATTTGGATGAAGTGATAGAGAGTATTCCCAGGGAGGAAAGAGTGGTGATTGGAGCAGACCTGAATGGACATGTTGGTGAAGGAAACAGAGGGGATGAGGAAGTGATGGGTAGGTTTGGTGTCAAGGAAAGAAACCAGGAAGGACAGATGGTGGTGGATTTTGCCAAGAGAATGGAAATGGCTATAGTCAATACCTATTTCCAAAAGAGGGAGGAACATAGAGTGACCTATAAGAGTGGAGGAAGGAGTACGCAGGTCGACTACATTCTGTGTAGAAGAGGAAACCTGAGGGAGATTGGAGACTGTAAGGTTGTGGCAGGGGAGAGCGTGGCCAGACAGCATCGGATGGTTGTGTGTAGAATGACTGTTGTTGCGAAGAAGAGAAAAAGAGTAAAATCAGAGAAGAAGACCAAATGGTGGAAGCTAAAGAAGGAAGAATGTTGTGAGAAATTCAGAGACGAGCTGTTAAAGGCTCTGGGTGGTAAGAAAGAGCTTCCAAGTGACTGGGCTACTAGACAACAGTAATTAGAGAGACAGGTAGGAAGGTACTTGGTGTGTCATCTGGACAGAGAATGGATGATAAGGAAACCTGGTGGTGGAATAGTGAAGTGCAGGATGCCATTCAAAGAAAGAGATTAGCCAAGAAGAAATATGACAGTGAGAGGACTGAAGAGAGGAGACAGGAATATAAGGAGATGGGACATAGAGCAAAGAGGGAAGTAGCTAAGGCAAAGTAGAGGGCGTACAATGAGTTGTATGGGAGACTGGACACTAAAGAGGGCGAGAAGGACGTGTACGATTGGCAAGACAGAGGGATCAGGCTGGAAAGGATGTGCAACAGGTTAGGCTTATTAAAGATGGGAATGGGAATGTTCTAACAAGTGAGGAGAGTGTGATGGGAAGATGGAAGGATTACTTTGAGGAGCTAATGAATGAAGAGAATGAAAGAGAAAGAAGAGTGGAGGTACATAGAAACTGTGGACCAGGAAGTGGGAAAGATTAGTGAGGGTGAAGTCCGGAAAGCTCTGAAAAGAATGAAGAAGGGGAAGGCAGTAGGACCTGATGACATACCAGTGGAGGTTTGGAAATGTCTTGGAGAGATGGCAGTGAGGTTTTTGACTCAAATATTTAATGGAATATTTGAGGGTGAGAAAATGCCTGAAGAATGGAGAAGAAGTGTGCTGGTTCCCATTTTTAAGAACAAGGGTGATGTACAGAGTTGTAGCAACTACAGGGGAATTAAGTTGATGAGCCACACGATGAAGATCTGGGAGAGAGTTGTGGAAGGAAGGCTTAGACAAGAGGTGACTATCTGTGAGCAGCAGTATGGTTTCATGCCAAGAAAGAGCACCACAGATGCCATCTTTGCTTTGAGGATGTTGATAGAGAAGTACAGAGAGGGTCAGAAAGAACTCCATTGTGTGTTTGTGGATTTAGAAAAAGCATATGACAGGGTGCCAAGAGAGGAGGTGTGGTATTGCATGAGGAAATCTGGAGTGGCAGAAAAGTATGTTAGACTGGTACAGGACATGTATGAAGACAGCAGGACAGTGGTGAGATGTGCTGTAGGAGTGACAGATAGCTTCAAGGTGGAGGTGGGATTGCATCAAGGATCGGCTCTGAGCCCCTTCTTGTTTGCTCTGGTGATGGACCGACTAACAGATGAGGTCAGGCAGGAATCCCCATGGACTATGATGTTTGCAGATGACATTGTGATATGTGGTGAGAACAGGGAACAGGTGGAAGAGAACTTGGAGAGGTGGAGGTATTCACTTGAAAGAAGAGGAATGAAAGTCAGCCGTAGTAAGACAGAGTACATGTGTGTGAATGAGAGGGAGGCCAGTGGAACAGTGAGGCTACAAGGAGCAGAGGTCACAAAGGTGCAGGACTTCAAGTACTTGGGGTCCACTGTCCAGGAAAATGGGAAATGTGGTAAAGAGGTGAAAAAGAGAGTCCAGGCAGGATGGAGTGGATGGAGAAAAGTTTCAGGAGTGATTTGTGACAAAAAGGTGTCAGCAAAGGTCAAAGGAAAAGTTTACAAGACAGTGGTGAGACCAGCTATGTTGTATGGTCTGGAGACAGTGTCATTGACAAAAAGACAGGAGAAAGAACTGGAAGTAGCAGAAATGAAGATGCTGAGGTTCTCCTTAGGAGTGACAAGGATGGATAAGATCAGGAATGAGATAATCAGAGGTACAGCACATGTTGAACAACTGGGAGATAAAGTTAGGGAGGCCAGACTGAGATGGTTTGGACATGTCCAGAGGAGGGACAGTGGGTATATTGGTAGAAGGATGTTAGAAATGCAGCTGCCAGGAAAAAGACACAGAGGAAGGCCAAAGAGGAGATATATGGATGCAGTTAGAGAGGACATGAAGGTAGTTGGAGTGAGGACAGAGGATGCAGAGGACAGAGTGAGGTGGAGGAGGATGACTTGCTGTGGCGACCCCTGAAAAGGGAAAAGCCGAAAGAAGAAGAAGAAGATTAAGAATTACAGCACTATTGCTAGCCCTCTCTACGCCTTGACCTCTGTTAAAACCTGGTTCACTTGTAATGACCCTGCTGATCACGCTTTCAAACAATTAAAACTTTTGTTCTCCTCAGCCCCCATCCTAAATTCACCAGACTCCAGCAAACCCTTTATTGTGGAAGTGGATGCCTCCAGCACTGGTACCGGGGTCATTCTCAGCCAGCGCAGCAGTAATGGTAAGGTGAGCATTATTTTCTAAGAGTCTCTCTGCCGCTGAACGGATCTATGATGTGGGGGAATGTGAGCTGCTTGCTGTCAAGCTGGCTCTGGAGGAGTGGAGACACTGGCTCGAGTGGGCCAAGGAACTTTTCATTGTTTAGACAGATCACAAAAACCTGGAGTATCTTAAGACAGCTAAGCGCCTTAGTCCCAGGCAGGCCAGGTGGGCACCATTCTTCTCACGCTTCGACTTTACTCTCTCCTACAGACCTGTAATCAAGAATCTGAAGCCCAACGTCCTGTCCCGGCTCGGGGAAGTTGAGCCCAGTCACACTCCAACGGAGAAGGACTTCATCCTTCCTGAGATAATAATAATAATAATAATAAATTTTATTTGTATAGCACCTTCCTACAATGCCTTGCATTGACCAAGGTGCTTAACAGGATAAAAAGATGAATAAACTGGAACAATAAATCAATGAAAATAGAATAAGAAACAACAGCAATAAAAGAAGGCAATGGAAATAAAAAATGCTACATACTAAAATAACACAAGTAATAAAAGTTACACACTGAAAGCTTTTTTGAACAAGTGGAAATAAAAAGGCAATGGAAATAAAAAATGCTACATATTAAAATACCAAAAGTAATAAAAGTTACACACTGAAAGCTTTTTTGAACAAGTGGGTCTTGAGATGATGCGGCTTGCCGTTACGTGACTAGAGTCAGAGCTGCGTCAGGCCCAGCTGAATCACAGTCCATCTCCTGACTGTCCCATGGGTCAAATATTCGTTCCACAAAATAAAATAAAGGAAGTGCTCGAGATGTGTCATAGCCCTCGCATTTTTTTGTCATCATGATCTTAACAAGACGCTGACTGTAGTCAGGTCCTAGTTCTGGTGGAGGACCTTAGCATCTGATGTTAAGGACTTTGTTTTATCCTGTAGTAAATGTAATCAAGCCAAACCCCCCCC
>JBBPBX010022840.1:0-13071 GCA_038048925.1 Garcialebias charrua | reverse complement strand
TGTAGTTTCAATCACGTGTGTAAAAGGGCTGTCAGCTCATTGGTCACAGAGCTTCTTCTTCTTCTATTGTTTATTGGCGGTTGGCGAACTTATTTTAAGCACATTACCGCCACCAACCGGACTGAGTGTGTGCATTGCCGTCTGCTCCCAATCATACACGTCATGTCAACAAACTAAAAGACACTTATGAGTTGTTTTTGAAAAACAACTTTTTATTTTATTTGGGTTGGATAATAAGGAAAATTGAGGACAAAGCATTGTTTTATCTACGTCTAGCGACAATAAAAAAATAAAATAAAAAATAAAAATTTTCTGCCAGGCTGAACTGCTCACTCCTGGCCAGCAGAGGGCCCCCTTGAGCTGTCGGGCCCCTGGGCACCCGCCCGGTGTGCCCGTATTATAGATCCGGCCCTGGACTTTGTTACTGGTCTCCCTTTCTTCGTCGGTCAGTCTGTCATCCTCACCGTGGTGGACCACTTTTCCAAGATGGTCCACCTCATCCCTCTGCCTAAACTCCCTTCAGCTAAGGATCTCAATCAGATTATGGCCAGGGAGGTCTTCAAGCTGCATGGACTCCCTTAGGACATTGTCTCTGACCATGACCCCCAGTTTGTTTCTAAGTTTTGGAGGGAGTTCTGCAGCCTGCTCGGCGTCTCTCTGAGCTTGTCCTCTGGTTTTCACCCACAGACTGATGGCCAGTCAGAGCGAGCCATCCAGGAGGTGGAAACTAAGCTCTGCATCTTGTGTCAGGAAGATCCTAACAACTGGGCCAACAACCTACCATGGGTCGAGCATGCTATGAACTCTCTGCCCTCATCCGTCACAGGCCTGTCACCTTTTTATATGGTTTATGGGTTCCAACCACTGGTGTTCTCCATTCAGGAACAGGAGGCTCGGGTGCCAACTTCCCACGGGGCTGCCCTACGATGTCAGCAGATCTGGGGGAGAGCCAGGAGGGCACTCAGGAGGGCTAACACGACATATGCCAGGGGTGTCAAAAAGAGGCGCTCTGTCCAACCTAATTACCAAGCGGGCCAAAAGGTCTGGCTGTCAACGAAAAACCTACCCCTGCGGGTAGAGTCCAAGAAGTTGGCACCCCAATTTATCGGTCCTTTCCCCATCAGTAAGATCATCAACCCCGTGGCAGTCCGTCTTCAGCTTCCCGGTACCATGTGTATTCATCCCACTTTCCACGTCTCTAACCTTAAGCCTTTTCTTCAGTCTTGCTTTGGGCCCTCCCCCAGATCCCCTCCTCCCACCTGTTTCATTGATGGTGCCCTGGCTTTCACTGTCTGGAGACTCATTCGCTTCAGACAGTGGGGTCAGGGTATCCAGTATTTGGTAGATTGGGAGTGTTATGGCCCAGAGGAGCATTCCTGGGTCCCCAGTTGCTAAATTCTCGCCTAGTACCTTATTAGGGCTTTTCACTATGCTCACCCTGACCAACCTGGCGGGCCTTTGGGAGCTGGGCCATAGGGAGAGAGCTCTGTCATGTTTGGACCCTTGCCCACACATTTATCCATGTTCTTTTCCTTTGATCATTTTTAGTTTATGCTCTTCTCTTGCCACTTTCCTCTGTCATTTCTAGCTGCCTGTCAGTCACCCCTGTGCAGCCTGTCTACCTGATTTTCCCTGCTCACAGTGTTTGTTACAAATAAAGTCCAGTTGTTCTGTATTGAACGCCTTTTTTGATTTTATCATGTCCTGGACGACTGAGAATCTTCACCAGCATACAGTAATCAGTGCTTATGCTCTACACCTGGTGCCAGCCCGTTATAAACTCAGCTCTTGCCACAGTAAGGTGCCAGATTACTGAAAGCCTCATAGCAAGTAAATTATCCAGCATTCCTTGTCCCTACACAGCAAAATCAAAAGTGTTAGATTTACAGTGTTGGTGTTGTCTGTTCAAAATCTGTAGTCAATTCAACACTTCTTTGGTTTAGATTAACAATATGAGTGTTAGTTTACCAAAAGAGTTGTTGTTATTCTGAGGAGTTAACTTTGTCAGGTTTAAACCAACACCTGACCGAGTCACTCCCAGTACCAGTAGGTGGCGGTAATGCGACCTCAACGCTTTTTGCCAACCGCCAATAAAACCTCATCAAGAAGAAGAAGTCACTCCAGTCACTCCAATGTGTGTTTTTTCAAAAGCGGGAGCATCAAGTCTGGAGCATCGTGACAAAGTACCGTAAGTTTTTGCATGTATATTTTTTATGACTGCATTAATTTTCCCTTTTCTCAATATACATGGTGTGCTTAACATTGCGTTTGGATATCATGGTATAAATTTAAAAAATGCAACGTTTGCTAGAGGCTAATGCTAACGCTAGCTTAAGTGTCCTAACACGATTTTTCCGGCTAACCAAACATTAAAACTGTTAGAAAAATCTGAAGGCCATCTGAGTTAAGATGTTTAGCTGTCATGTCATTCTCTTCATATTCTAAGCTTTTTATGGCGTGATGTATCGAGAGTGAGAGCGTGCTCGACCGGGGGTTTTAGCTATGTGAGAAGCTAATGCTAACGCTAGCTAAAGTTTTCACGAGGTTTCCGGCTAACCCAGGGGTCTGCACCCTGCAGCTCTTGAGCCACATGCGGCTCTTTGCTCCCTCTGTAGTGGCTCTTTCAAGCTTAGACCAAAACGAACACAAACTAGAATTTTATTGGTTGTTATACAAACATCAATAATTTTAGCTGTTTTCCTAGCATTTATTTTGTAAATACTTTAACTTTTTGCTTTATTTCTATACAGTACTTAATTTTTTTTCCACAGTAAAAAAAAGGTCTGCATAGTTTATAGTTTTTTTTTTTTTAACATTTCCTCCTCTTTATAATAATCTGGTCTTTTCATTTGTCTTAAATTGTAAAAATGTCAAATGTTAAAAATCATTAGATATTTTTAGCTTTAAAATGTCACCCCTACTGGCCACAAAAGTCTTCTCCAACAAACTTTAAGTAGCCCGCAGGCCACTAGTTGATAACCACATTTGTAGCAGGTTGTTGCGGCTCTGGACACATTGAATTTAGTGATTGAAGACACAAAAATGGCTCTTTTCAAAGTCAAAGTCAAAGTCAAAGTCAACTTTATTGTCAGATCTGCAATATGTACAGTGCAGGACATACACAGGACCGAAATTGCGTTTCTCTCAGTCCCTCGGTGCAACAGTAAACATCTAAACATTGAAACACTGAAACATATAATAATAGACATAAGCATAAAATAGTAAAACTAACACTGTCCTGAGTTTTTTGCATAGTGGTATAAGAGTATGAAAATTTACACCAACTCTAAAACTAAAACATTAAACATTTAATGAACATAATATTGTCCTGAGTTTTTGCATACTAGTATAAAAAAAGAGTATAAAAAGTATAACTAAAATAAACTAAAGGTTTCTAGGTTGCAGACCCCTGGGCTAAGCAAACATTACAACTGTTGGAAAAATCTGACGGCCATCCGAGTTAACATGTTTAGCGGTCATGTCATTTTATTAGTTGTTTTTATTTATTTACTTTAACTTTTGGGATAACAAATAATAAATTAAGCTTGTTAGTGGAACCAGCGCCATAGAGCTCCACGCAGCTCAGTGTTGAGACAAATTAAAACTAGTTCTTGTTGAACTTAGTGCCTTTAATAAACGCATCACAACAGACACGAACTACCATACACGGTAAGCACGTTTTCCTTTCACCACTTCATCATTATCCTCACTTTTTCTACCCTTTTTTGTCTTCATCTCTTATCCTGCAGCTCCACCTGTGACGTGAGCGACAAGGCAACACAACACGCCTCTGGCGCTGAGTGGAACAACACAACAGGGTTGCATACTTCATCAGCTTAAAGGTAATTAGGTGTTCAATGCCATGAGTTTTTATAACTTTACTCAATGTTGCAGCTACCCATGCATATAAAAAATAACTACTGTCATGTTTATATCTTCAAGCAATGTTATATTGTCAAACTGTTTGTATTAATGGGTGTCGGTGCTGTTAGCCGCCATGCTGGGCTCTAGTAACCATGTAACGGGGCTGGCTCCCATTGTTCTGGTTGGCATGACTCCTAAATATAATGAGAATCAAAGAAGCAAGTACACCAGTGGGAGTCCACAGTCCATCTCATTGCAACGTTGTGTTTAGAACAGTGGCTTTTAAACCCCAAAATACATTACGGCAAAGACTGGTTCATCCCAAAGATTCAGTCCCCCAGCACAGAGAGAGTAATATTGTGTATGCTGTTCAGTGTCAGGAGGGCTGTGATCAGTCTTATATCGGGGAAACTAAACAGCCAATGGCCAAAAGGATGGCCCAGCACAGAAGATCAACATCATCAGGTCAGGACTCTACGGTCTACACTCATCTCCACGCCAGCGGTCACTCTTTCAGGGATGAAGATGTTCACATCCTTGATAGAGAGGAACGATGGTTTGAGAGAGGAGTAAAGGAGGTCATCTTTGTGAAAAGAAACCATCCATCATTAAACAGAGGTGGAGGCCTCCGGGTTCAACTGTCCCCCTCTTACAATGCTGTTATTGCTAGTATCACTCAGCCCCTTGTGAATAGCAAACAACCATCAGGGTGCTAACGATCCGTCGTTAGGTTGATGGTCCTCCTTGATCATTCGAGCAGCTGGTTTTGGCTGTCATCAGCCAACTGGTTGATCCACTGTGAGAGGGTGCTATTTATAAGACTGAGTTGAAACAGCATCTCAGACTGAAGAAGTCTTTCAGACGAAAGACGAAACGTCTATTTTATTTTGCTTTGTTTTGCTTTGTTTTTTGAATGTCCAGAGGACCAGACTTAGCTTTTTTTTTTAAAGATCAGATTGGTATGTTTGTTTGTACTGAACAGAAATTCCTATTTTCAGAAAAGTCACTAACATCTTTGTACATGATGACCAAGCTTTCATTTTGACTTGCAGAGTGGCTACACTTTATTTGATTATCATTTTAATGCATACTGTATCATTGAGAGAGCAGATTCATTTTCCGTTTTTCCAGTTAAGGACTTGCTTTATTACAGACCCTATGACAAGCAGTTTTCTAATGAGATGTGTGAAAAACATATATTGTGCCACATTTTATTTGACTTCTGTTGTTGCAAACCCATGTTTTATATAGTGCTTGTTTAAAATAAAAGTAGATTCTAAAATTGCAACTTGTGTGGTTTTCATAACTTTAAGATTTTGGAAGTTTGGAAGTTTGGAAGTGAATTTGTGAATTATTAATGGCATTGACAACCAGTAGTATTTTAAAAATTCATTTAACACTTTCCATCGAGTTAATATATTTTGAACATTATTCAGTGTTAAATTAACACATAGATTGAGTTAAATTTCAACACTACAATGTAGTGTTAGGTAAATTCAACACTGACTTGTGTTAAATTTCAACTCCCTAGAGTGTTGTTTTAACACTACAACGTTTAACACTTTTAAAAGTGTTATTTTAACTCAATCTAGGGTGGACCTATATAGACACTTCGAAAGTGTTAAATTTAACTCTATAGGAGTTGAATTAACACTTCCGAATTTGCTATGTAGTTTCTTTGTTTATGCCCACAGCTTTGTTCTTGACTCCTCACCTTGTCTTTGCCCTTGTCTGGATACCACGTCTGCACCTTACACGGTACGACCTTGCTCCCCTCTTAAACCACCACTACGGATCTTCCTTTTTGCATCTTCAGCCTGCTCACACTGCCCTTGGCTCTCAACCTCTGCTACGCCCCTGGATTCTGTTTCCTGCCCAGCCCTCCAACGCTCTCTGCCTCAGCCCTGCTCCTGCCACAGAAGATTGGACTGGATCCACCAGACGCCGCCTTTGAAAAAATCAAACCTTTTAAAAAAAAATCCTGAATCAGGTGTTGTGCCGACCCATACAAACCAGTTACAGATCTTAGTTCAAAACTATTGTGAGATATATATATATACTTTGTACATACAGTATATATATATATATATATATATATATATTCGGATTGCTATGCCTTCCTCTTTTTTTTTAATTATTACTGTATTATTTTTTACATTTTTGGGCTCTAGTTGCCTTTATTGTAGAGGATGAGGGTGAAACAGGGTAGAGACACTGCAGAGAAATAGCTCGTCTGGTCTGGGACGTGAACCTGCGATGCCTGCAGAGAGGCCCAGCCTCAGAACATGTGCCGCGCGCTTATCCCCCACACCAAAGCGGCGGCACACTATGCCTTCCATTTTTATTCTCTTTTGGCTTTGCTCAGTAATGTTACAAAAAGTACTTGTGCCTCAAGCAACAGTGAGATACAGGGCTGTAGGCAATTCATAGTCATGGAGTTATCTCAGTACTTCAAGAAGATACAATGACATCTCTATAGCTGTGAGGATACAAGTACAGTTTGTTGTACTTTGTAAATCCTGTCCCAGTTGTAAAGAAATGTTACTGCATTTGCCACCAGCAAGGCCTTAGTACCTCATGGCATGACTCAAGCATCCATCTTATCTGAAAGATGTCAAGATTTGAGCAGTGCGCTATTAGTCAAGAAGCGAAGAGGTGGATAAAACTTATCATCAATGCCCCATTAACCTTTAATGAGCTGGTGCCTTTTTAAGACAAAGCTCTACTGGAACTCCCCTTGCGAGGAGGTTGCATTCCTTTTCACCATGCCACCCTTGTCAACAAGTATTTTGTCAAACATTGCATCTGTAGCAGAATAAAAGAGCATTTGTTTGATATAAAATTAAAATTTTCTGGAGCTTACACCATTTTTGAGTTGTTTTCATAATTATTTCACAGAAAAGCAAAACCATCATTTGTAATTTATGATGCATGCACCAAGGCGAAATGAGCTTATCAATAGAATTGTTCCATCATGTCGGAGAAGCCTTTGTGGATGTTGATGATGTATTATTCTGTACATAAAACACCACCACATGCAGACCATTTCAATGCTAATTATGTTTGGCTTCGTATTTTTTTTTTTTTTTTTTTACAGCAGTGTATGGGCTCATCTCTTGGTTCCACATTTCAAGCATAACATGAGCTCCTTTGTTGCCACTTGTCTCCTCACAGCATGAGCTAACCCACGCTTCAAGCATAGAGCCAATTTGAGGTATTCTACTACTTTGAAACTACTGTCCATATCTGATGTACAAGATCAAAATACTATCTGAAGTTGCCTTGATTAAAATGTCACTGTTCGTGTTAAACTTTTGAATGTGACATTATCTAATATGGAGCACATTCAGGTATTTGGCCTTAAAGGTTCAGTATGCAGTTTCTGTAGAACTGCAGCAGTTAGAAATATTTTCAACAGGCAAAGCATTCTGATCCCTCCCCCTCAGAGCCATATGTGGCTCTGCCCCCTTGTGGTCTGTTGAATTTCAAATTCAAGCTCTGTTTTTATTGGCTGATTCAAATTCAAGCTCTGTTTTTATTGGCTGGTTACAAACTCTGTTTTTATTGGCTGGAAAATGGCGGGTCACCTTTTCTTTTTAGAAATGCTTATTTACCACCTGGAGAAGCAAGGGGACAATATTTTTTTTTTATTTTTTCAGAGATTACCTGGCTAACATCAGTCTGTCAGGAGGTAGTGACAGAGTGAAGAAATATGTTCATAAAAAAAGCTACATACTGCAGCTTTAAAGGAGACCACAGATAGGTTTTTAAAATTTTTATGGTATGTCTATGCGCTATCCAGACAATGTTCATTCAATTTAATACACAAAATAATTCTTAGATAATCAATGATACCCTTTTTAATTCTGCCATTTTTAACTTTCGTTTTGAACGACTGGTTTTATGATAATGAGCTCTGAAGTCCACGCCCTTCAAAGATCTGTTTACATTAACTACGCCCTCTGTAACACCCAGTATCTCTAATCTGTTGTTGTTTTAAAATTAGCTCTTTTTTATTACTCATTTGACTTACTGTTAGTGCTAGCTTAAGATAACTTACCAAAAGCCGTCTGCGCGCGCCGCAATGAGCTGCTCCTTTTAGAGGCTAAAAATAGCTTGTTCCTCATCAGCCCTTTTAGGTCCTCTCGTTGCATGCAGCGCTTTTGGGAGCGATCTCTTTTTGATTTAAAACAACCACAGCTGCAACGAAGTGCTGTACACGTGAAATTAAGAACATGTAAACAAAAGATGAGATGAAATCAGGAAAAACAACCGTCACGTCTATTATACTGAAGTGGATTGAGCCGCAGCAGGGGTTGCAAGGTGAGGGGTTGAACTAAAGGTGTGTGGGGATTGTCCTGGTGCTTGTGACGTCACAAGCGCCAGGATTTGAAAACAAAACCTATCTTATCACAGTAAAATAAATATACTTAGAGTAAATATACCACTGGGTGCATTTTTTTTGGCACTAGGACTGTTTTTTTATTAAGTACATACCCAAAGTTGAGTAAAAAAAAACATTAAAAAGTGAATTTTGCATCTGTGGTCCCCTTTAAGAAATTAACCACAAGCTGGGAAAACTTCCCATTTTCATAATGCACTTGAACATTCCAACAATGTTCAGTCAGGTCATCTGTGCAGTTTCTTTTTCTTTTTTTTTTTTTTGAGAGACGTTTCGACCTACATCTAAAGGGCTTCATCAGTCTGAGAAGTCACAAACAAACTGTTTTCCCCACTAAACTGATGACGCCCTTTGGATGGAGGGCAACATGTCTATCAACAAAAAAGAAAATGTCCAGATGATCTGACTGAACATTGTTGGATTTTTTTTTTTTACCTGGATGATTGAGAATAAACCTTGATGTCTTGAACAACTTTGGCTGTGGCAGCATTGGAGGAGTTTGTGGGGGAAAGGACAGCCCCCAGAAACCATCTTATCAACAGCAAACTGGTTGGTCCACTGTAGGAGTGTACTGCTTGGTGGGGAAACCAGTTTGTGACTTTGCAGACTGATGAAGCCCTTCAGATGGAGGGCGAAACATTTCTCAACAAAAAAAAAGAAACTGTTCAGATGACATGACTGAACATTGTTGGATTTTTTTTTATATGTTGATTGAGCATGAACCTTGATCACTCGGACATTTGCTTTATTAGTGACAAACAGACAAGTAAAGAAGTGAAGAGTGAAGATTCTCATTCATCCAGGACATGATAAATTCAAAAATCTTTCAATACAAAAACAACTGGACTTTATTTGTAACAGAAGACGTTTTGCTCTTCATCCGAGGAACTTTCTCAATTAAAAGAGAAATGAGTGTGGGGTTCAGGTTATCCATCCATCCATCCATTTTCGTCCGCTTATCCGGGGTCGGGTCGCGGGGGTAGCAGCCTAAGTAGGGAGGCCCAGACTTCCCTCTCCCCAGCCACATGGAGCAGCTCCTCTGGGGGAATCCCAAGGCGTTCCCAGGCCAGCCGAGAAACATAGTCCCTCCAGCGTGTCCTGGGTCTTCCTCTGGGCCTCCTCCCGGTGGGACATGCCCGGAACACCTCCCCAGGGAGGCGTCCAGGAGGCATCCTAACCAGATGCCCGAGCCACCTCAACTGGCTCCTCTCGATGTGGAGAAGCAGCGGCTCTACTCCGAGTCCCTCCCGGATGACTGAGCTTCTCACCCTATCTCTAAGGGAGAGTCCAGACACCCTGCGGAGAAAACTCATTTCAGCCGCTTGTATCCGAGATCTCGTTCTTTCGGTCACAACCCAAAGCTCATGACCATAGATGAGGGTGGGAACGTAGATCGATCGGTAAATTGAGAGCTTTGCCTTTCGACTCAGCTCTCTCTTCACCACGACAGAGCGGTACAGAGCCCGCTTCACTGCGGATGCTACACCTATCCGCCTATCGATCTCACGCTCCAGTTTTCCCTGCCGCATCACACTCGGCTGCAAACCGTTCCAGCGAAAGCTGTAGATCACGATCTGATGAAGCCAACAGGACCACATCATCTGCAAAAAACAGAGAAGCGATTCTAAGGCCACCAAAACGGATCCTCTCAACACCTTGGCTGCGCCTAGAAATTCTGTCCATAAAAGTTATGAACAGAATCGGTGACAAAGGGCAACCTTGGCGGAGTCCAACTCTCACTGGAAACGAGCCTGACTTACTACCGGCAATGCGGACCAAGCTCTGACACCGGTCGTACAGGGACCTAACAGCCCATATCAATGGGCCTGGTACCCCATACTCCCGGAGTACCCCCCACAGAACCCCCCGAGGGACGCGGTCGAATGCCTTTTCCAAGTCCACAAAGCACATGTAAACTGGTTGGGCAAACTCCCACGCACCCTCCAGGACCCTGCTGAGGGTGTAGAGCTGGTCCAGTGTTCCACGACCAGCACGAAAACCACACTGCTCCTCCTGAATCCGAGGTTCGACTATCCGACGGACCCTCCTCTCCAGAACCCCTGAATAGACCTTACCAGGGAGGCTTAAGAGTGTGATCCCCCTATAGTTGGAACACACCCTACGGTCCCCCTTTTTGAATAGGGGAACCACCACCCCAGTCTGCCAATCCAAGGGAACTGCCCCCGATGTCCACGCAATATTGCAGAGTCGCGTAAGCCAACACAACCCCACAACATCCAGAGCCCTAAGGAACTCAGGGCGAATCTCATCCACCCCTGGAGCCCTGCCACCGCGGAGCTTTTTAACCACCTCGGTGACCTCAGCTCCAGAGATTGGAGAGCCCGACCCAAAGTCCCCAGGCTCCGCTTCCTCAGTGGAAGACGTGCCAGTAGGATTGAGGAGGTCTTCGAAGTATTCCGCCCACCGACTCACAACATCCCGAGTTGAGGTCAACAGCACGCCATCCCCACCATAAATGGTGTTGGTCGCGTACCGCTTTCCCCCCCTGAGACGCCGGATGGTGGACCAGAATCGCCTCGAAGCCGTACGGAAGTCATTCTCCATGGCCTCTCCGAACTCCTCCCACGCCCGAGTTTTTGCCTCAGCAACCACCCGAGCCGCATGCCGCTTGGACTGTCGGTACCTATCTGCTGCTTCCGGGGTCCCACAGGCCAAAAAGGCCCAATAGGACTCCTTCTTCAGCCTGACAGCATCCCTCACCGCCGGTGTCCACCACCGGGTTCGAGGGTTGCCACCACGACAGGCACCAACAACCTTGCGGCCACAACTCTGATAAGCTGCCTCGACAATAGAGGCGCGGAACATGGCCCACTCGGACTCAATGTCCCCCGCCTCCCTCGGAACGTGTTCAAAGCTCTCCCGGAGGTGGGAGTTAAAGCTCCGTCTTACGGGAGACTCTGCCAGACGTTCCCAGCAGACCCTCACAATACGTTTGGGTCTGCCAGGTCTGACCGGCATCCTCCCCCACCATCGGAGCCAACTCACCACCAGGTAGTGGTCAGTTGACAGCTCCGCCCCTCTCTTCACCCGAGTGTCCAGGACATGCGGCCGCAGATCAGATGAGACGACAACAAAGTCGATCATCGAACTGCGACCTAGGGTGTCCTGGTGCCAAGAGCACATATGTACACCCTTATGCCTGAACATGGTGTTCGTTATGGACAATCCATGACGAGCACAGAAGTCCAACAACAAAACACCACTCGGGTTCAGATCAGGGGGACCGTTCCATGGACAGGTGTTTGCCTTCACCGCCAATGAAGCTGGATTAGCTGTGAGCTTAATATGTGGTGAGAAATTATCGAACAACAAAAATTGTAATGTTGAAAGACATTTTCAAAACAAGCAATCAGCATTTGCTGAAAAATACCCAAGTGAAGATGAGCGAAAGAGAGCAATTTCAGAACTGCATAGGAAAGTTGAACAGAGCAAACATACTTTCAAGAAGTGGATCACCACTCCACAGTCAACTACTGTACAGTTGCTAGTTTTGTGGCAGCTCAGGAGATCGTAAAGAGAGGTAAGCCATTCACAGACGGAGAATACATGAAAGAATCTTTCATAAAAATATCAGAACATCTATTCTCTGACTTTAAAAATAAAGAGGAAATTGTTCAGAAAATTAGAGAAATGACTCTCTCTGCAAAGACTGTTAAGGACAGGACCATTAAAATGGCAAAAAATGTCACTATTAAGCAAATGTGTGACCTCAATTCAGCTCAAGCATTTTCAATTGCCTGTGATGAGTCAAGTGATGCAAAGGATATTGAGCAGACAGCACTTTTATGCAGATATGTGAACACTGATGGGCCGTAGGAGGAACTGATAGAAATAATACACCTGAAGGGCCAAACACGGGGCCAGGATATTTGTGAGGCTGTTGTGAGTTGTTAAAGGAATGCTAAAGGAATAATGCTAAAGGAATAAACACCACTCACCTGGTGTCAGTGTCTACTGATGGGGCACCCAGTATGAGGGGAGCACAGAAGGGCTTTGTGAATTTATTTCAAAAGTCACTGGATCGAGAGCTGATGATGTTTCATTGCATCCTCCACCAAGAAGCACTGTGCGCTCAAACGTTCCCCCCTGAATGTGTGGAAGTGATGAACCTTGTTATCAAGATAGTGAACAAAATCATTGCAAATGGGTTAAACCACCGACAGTTTTGTTCATTGTTGTAAGAAGTCGACAGCTTATATTCAGATCTCCTGCAGCACAACAGAGTCAGGTGGCTGTCCAGGGGAGAGGTGCTGAAACGCTTCGCTACCTGTCTGGATCATGTGAAAACATTGTTGGAAAGCAAAGGCCTCAGCTATCTTGAACTGGGAGACCTCGACTGGGTGCAAAAGTTTTACTTCCTGGTAGATATGACAAGTCACTTAAACACGCTGAATAAAAATCTCCAGAGAAAGGGAAGCACGGCCCTGCAGATGCTGGAGGATGTTTTGGCGTTTGAGCGCAAGATCCCTGTACCAGGGATGTACAGAGAGGCACGTTCTCTCACTTCCCCTTCCTGAGAGAGTTCAAAGAATCGAACAATCACATAAATTCTGATTATTTCCACCATGCAATTGTTGCAATGCAAGCTGCATTTGGCGAAAGATTCAGTTAGTTCAGAAAGGAAAAAAACACTCTCTCCTTCCCTGTCACACCCCTGGACATCGATCCATCCCTGCTGAACACATCCGCATTCGCAGGAGTAAGTAAGCCTGATCTGGAAATGGCCGACATAGCGGATACAGATTTATGGGTGGCCAAGTTCAAATGCCTGACAGCGGATCTGG
>JBBPBX010022839.1:25527-41051 GCA_038048925.1 Garcialebias charrua | reverse complement strand
TTGGGAACTGAGGAGACCAATTTTTGAAGCTTTTCAGGTGGAATTCTTCCCCATTCTTGCTTGATGTACAGCTTAAGTTGTTCAACAGTCCGGGGTCTCCGTTGTCGTATTTTACGTTTCATAATGCGCCACACATTTTCAATGGGGGACAGGTCTGGACTGCAGGCAGGCCAGGGGAGGACCCGCACTCTTTTGCTACGAAGCCACGCTGTTGTAACACGTGCAGAATGTGGCTTGGCATTGTCTTGCTGAAATAAGCTGGGGCGTCCATGAAAAAGACGTCGCTTGGATGGCAGCATATGTTGCTCCAAAACCTGTATGTACCTTTCAGCATTAATGGTGCCTTCACAGATGTGTAAGTTACCCATGCCTTGGGCACTAATGCACCCCCATACCATCACAGATGCTGGCTTTTGAACTTTGCGCCTATAACAGTCCTGATGGTTCTTTTCCTCTTTGGTCCGTAAGACACGACGTCCACAGTTTCCAAAGACAATTTGAAATGTGGACTCATCAGACCACAGAACACTTTTCCACTTTGCATCAGTCCATCTCAGATGAGCTCGGGCCCAGCAAAGCCGGCGGCGTTTCTGGATCTTGTTGATGAATGGCTTTTGCTTTGCATAGTAGAGCTTTAACTTGCACTTACAGATGTAGCGACGAACTGTAGTTACTGACAGTGGTTTTCTGAAGTATTCCTGAGCCCATGTGGTGATATCTTTTACACACTGATGTCGGTTTTTGATGCAGTACCGCCTGAGGGATCGAAGGTCACGGGCATTCAATGTTGGTTTTCGGCCTTGCCCCTTACGTGTAGTGATTTCTCCAGATTCTCTGAACCTTTTGATGATATTACGGACCGTAGATGGTGAAATTCCTAAATTCCTTGCAATAGCTCGTTGAGAAAAGTTGTTCTTGAACTGTTCGACAATTTGCCCACGCATTTGTTCACAGAGTGGTGACCCTCGCCCCATCCTTCTATGTGGATGACTGAGCATGTCAAGGAAGCTGCTTTTATACCCAATCATGGCACCCACCTGTTCCCAATTTGCATGTTCACCTGTGGGATATTCCAAATAAGTGTTTGATGAGCATTCCTCAAATTTCTCTGTCTTCTTTGTCACTTGTGCCAGCTTTTTTGAAACATGTTGCAGGCATCAAATTCCAAATGAGCTAATAATTGCAAAAAATAACAAAGTTTACCAGTTCGAACGTTAAGTATGTGGTCTTTGCAGTGTGTTCAATTGAATATAGGTTGAAAAAGATTTGCAAGTCATTGTATTCTGTTTTTATTTGCGATTTCCACAACGTGCCAACTTTTCTGGTTTTGGGCTTGTAAATCCAAACCCCTTTAAAATTGTACGCTTTTGTTTTTCGGCCCGTTTTAAAAGGGTTAGAATTTCTGCAGGATCTAAATTTCCAAAAAGAAAACACTGCATCTCTTTCGACCGTGTTCTGTTCTTCTTCTGATGATTTTTCAAGCGTTGGGTCTTTGTATTGTGCAATATTTAAGCTTCAGTGTGTCAATTATGATGCTGTTATGTATCCTGAGGAAGCTGCCCATGCTGACAACTGCAGGTTTTTTGTATATGTGGACTGCAGTCTTGTTTTGTTGGTTAATTAGTCTGATTATGATCAGGCTTGTGTGTTCAGTCAGGAGCACCTTAGTGACACGCCTATATATACTTCAAGTTGACTGTGCTTGAATGCGGTGTGTTGTGAGCTCAGAGGAGGTTGCTTTTGCTGAGCTGTTTGAGTACTGTATGGTACTGTGTGGGGTGTTCTCCGCCCACCCCCGTCTTGAAGTCTGATCTTCTGTTTAGAAGGTTGTTGGTGAGTAACTACTAGTGATGGCCAAATGAAGCAATGAAGCAGTATTGAAACACTTTGCCAATTGTATTGAACTTGGGTTCATTCATTCAAAGGTTCATTTCAGTGACATCTAGTGGTGAGATATTAGACAACACACACTGTTTTATTTACTTTTTTACTGTATGTTCAGCTGATTCAGTAGATATGTTGACTTGTATCTGGGATTGAGAGAGGGTGTGCTTTAGAAAACTGTAGGTACAGGGAAGGTGGGTTGTGCTTGTGTAACTCAATCATGAAATCGGGGGATGGGAAATCAGAGGTTTTTATTTAGGAATAAAAGTTTTTCCACTGTTTTTGGACTCAGGCGATTTCTTTTTTTGCTGACAACTTCGCCAGCTTTTGAGAAAACACGTTCACAAGGCACAGAGGAGGCTGGTACGCATAAATATTGTTTAGCCAACAAAAACAAATGTGGATAAACATTTCTGTGCTCATCCCAGTAGGCCAACGGATCCTCAGATCTTTCCAAAGGAGGATCAGACAAGTATCTCTGAACTTCGACTGTGGCATCTGCTGTATGGTTTCTGTGTGCTCGTGCCATTGTTGCATCTCGATCGAAACTTGACCAAAGGGAACCTGAAAGAAAAATAAAGATTTGACAGTCATGAACAGGGACAAGTTTCTGTGTGTGTTCATAATTACCAACTCACAACTGTCTGTGGAGGAGGATGGATTTTGTGCGCTTGTTGATGGTTGTGGTGTGTGATCATCTGATGAAGTCTCCACTCGTGTGTGCCTCACCACTGCTGCACATTCAGCTGTAAGTTTCCGTGCAGCAATCTGGCCCTTTTCAGGACTGTAAAATCCAATCAGTTTAAATCGAGGATCCAGCAGTGTGGCGAGTGACAGGACCGTTGAGCTTTCAAGGTTTTCAAATTTATTTATTAGGGTTGCAATAATATTCTGTCCAAGAAGTGTTGCCGTTACGTTTGTGGTCCTCGATGTTACTTCCCGGGCTGCTTGGAACAACATCTTCACCAGTGGAATCACCATTGAACCAGACACTCTCTTTTCCTGGGACAGTTCCACAGTTGCTGTATAGAATGGGGAGAGCACTTGGAGACATGCTGCAATAGTTTCATATTCCTCAAAAGAGAGAGGAGGAACATCAGTCTTAAGCGATGCCAGAGCTGCCCCGACTGTCTGCCTCTCATTGTGCAGTCGCTGCAGCATCAAAAAGGTGCTGTTCCAGCGCGTGTCCACCTCCTGCATCAGCTTCATCACTGCACGGTTCATTTGCTGTTGCACATGTTTAAGTTTTTCCTTCCCAGTAGTGCTTGACCTAAAATACGTCACCACTTTCCGTGCCTTTGTGCGCAGATCTTCTAGCCCAGGTGTTTGATCCAGGGATTTTTTCACTACCAAATTTAAGGCATGTGCAATGCAAACAACATGCCGCATGGATAGTTTTTTTGCGGTGGAGACCATGTTTGCAGCAGCATCCGTCACCAGGCACTGAACTTTCCCCTCAAGTCCCCACTCCACCATCAGAGACCTCAGAGCAGCTGCAATGTTATCAGCAGTGTGGTGTTGGGGGAAAGGCAGCACTCCTAAGAGTACAGTGGCCATCTTCATGTTACCGGTATCCATGACACAATGACCGGTTACTGCCAGATAAGCATCCATGTTCATGGAGGTCCACATATCGGAGGTCAGGCTCACTCCCTCCACGCTCAGCAGTTCAGCCTTGGCTTTGGTTTTCTCCTCATATTTCTCCTCCACCATCTTCTTCAGAGCCTGTCTGGAAGGCAGAGTGTATGTGGGGTCAAGCTTCCCCACAAACTCTTTGAAGCCTGGATCGTCCACAATAGTAAAGGGCTGAGAGTCCTTCACCAGCATCGTGACCAGAGCTTCATCCAGCTCCTGCTTTCGGTCCACTAAGACAGAATCAAACAAATAAAACTGTTATGTGACATCATGTTACTGTAACATTTTTATTGGTGTGTAGAATTGTGTGGATAAACATATAGATGAACAAATATTG
Source organism: Garcialebias charrua (assembly GCA_038048925.1). NCBI lineage: Eukaryota > Metazoa > Chordata > Actinopteri > Cyprinodontiformes > Rivulidae > Garcialebias > Garcialebias charrua. The sequence continues at coordinate 37,195 of JBBPBX010022839.1, read as the reverse complement.
ATAAACAAATATACTGATAAACATATATTATTGATAAACAAATACTGATAAACAAATATACTGATAAACATATATTATTGATAAACAAATACATGTATACTGATAAACATATATTATTGATAAACATATATTGATTAACAAATACAGTACATGTATACTGATAAACATATTATTGATAAACAAATACATGTATACTGATAAACATATTATTGATAAACATATATATTGAACATAATTTACCATGAACAGTGTCCTGCTTGTTTTCATGCTTAGCTCTGTAGTGTCTAAGCATGGAGGACGTATTGTTATTATACGCCAGTTGCATGGAACAATATGAGCACTGGACCTGTATGAACAGTAATAATCAAACAAGAAAACAAACTGTCAGGTTATAGACGTCACTTAAATCACCACACATGCAAATGTACCTAACCTACCCCCCTTTGCAGAATCCTGGATACGCCCCCCAGCTTACTACTGTTTTTTTTTTTGTAGTAATAAACTACTCACCTTATTGGGACTGATCAGATCGAAGTGTTCCCACATCTGAGAACGGCTTCTCTTCCTGGCTGGCTCCATGTTGATCAAACAAACGCAGTGATGATAATAGTAACGCACAAAACAACTCCGACAACAAACCCACATGTTGTTGTGTGTGTCGGCTGCCTTTAAGGGTGTTTTGGCGCGCACAAGCCCGAAGCTTGTCTCGCGTGAACGAATCATCTCGCGGGATTCATTCGGGGACCGAAGCAGTCACTGCTTCATACGTCATCGCTTACGCAACTTCCTCTGCCGTGAACCACGCCTCGTAGCAGTGCTTCAAAGAGAACGCAGCTTCGAGTTCAAAGCAAGGATCGGAGCTTCGGTGTCAGATTAACATCACTAGTAACTACTAGCTCATGTTTGGTCTTGACTGCTAGATGCACTTAAAGAGTAGCTGATAGCTCATGTTTGGTCTTGACTGCTAGATGCATTTGTGTCAGCTCATTTGTTTGTGGAGTTTGACTGTGCTTGATGCACTTAGGAATGTTTGCTCATCTTTTGACTTTTGTTGTGCTTAGTGCACTGGGTAGCTGAAGGCTGCATTGATGACATTAGGATCCTGCTAATGATAATTGATATCAGGGAGGCTGACCTGTGTGGTTAGGTTAAGTTGGTTTAACCAGGAGGTTTTGGAGCTTGGAGCTGTTTGGAGCTTTTTGGAGCTTGGAGCTGTTTGGAGCTTTTTGTTTGTTTGCCTAATGACAGAGTGAGATCGGTAGTCCAGTTATATCGTTTTTTCTTTTACCCCTAGGGTCCCCTTTTGGTCAGGTAGTCCGTCTCCAGACAGGCTGCGACGGCCCTGTTTTATGGGTTGGGCCGACGCTGGGGACGTTATATTATTTTTGGCTGACTCACTCTGTCCACCATTTGTTTGTACTTTTGTCTGTCTTTTGCTTTTTTCCTGACCCTGTGCCAGAAGACGGTGCACTCCGCACCTGGAGGGAGGAGTCGGGCAGTTTTACAATAAAGTTTTTTTTTAATTTACCTTCTGCCTTTTTGTGTCTTGTGTCCCTTTAATGTGTTCGGCCTGAGCCAGCCGTAACATATTTCATTAAAACTTATTGGATAAGTTAAACAGACATAGATATTTCAGATGGACACTGTGTTGATGCGAAGCAGGAAAACGCGGTAAAAATGAACCTTCATTAAGATTAGAGATGTTTGTGGGCAAAGCAGAAACAATCTGTGCTTATTCAAATCCACCATTCATTTCCTTCCATGTGAGGCTTGAAGCTGGTCAAGCACCCTGTTTGGTGCCTTCTTCATCAGCGTGCCAACACCTAATAATGTATTCCAGCTCTCTGAAAAGGCCCTGAAGCAGCCAAGAGTCCGTTTGGCAACCTGGTTGAGCAAAAACATGGCAACCAGATTCAATCAGACTCCCTCTGCGGCGTTTATCAGTTACGAGGGGTAGAAAACACAGACGTCTCTGCTTTTAATTACCTCAGGAGCTGCAGATAATTAAAATGACTGAAAAAATACCGCCAGTCCTCAGAAAGACAGGACAAACTTCCCCCTCACTGCACGTCTTATTTCCTGACAGACTCTGTGTGCCGCAGAGAGAGGGGCTCAATGTGAGGAGCCGGCGTTAATTATTCATGAGCTTCAGCTCCCAGGAGAGCACACAACGAGGCGAAGATGGAAGCCGGGCTCCGTGCGTGCTGACAAAGCCAAGCGAGATTTGTGCTGATTCAAGAGACGGCCTCGTTTCATCGGCTTTGACGCAAAATGTTTTACAGCATCTTTAACAAACTGTCATGAACAGCAGGTTTCAATATGAAATAAAACACTTTGATCTGGGTCAAGGTTGGCAACAAAATCATGTATTTAGCAGCTGCAAATAAAGGATGCATGGCTAAAAATGGATTAAAAACACGGGAAAGAGTGAAGGCTGTGATTTAGGAATTCTGGGAGCAAAGGATGATCCTGTGTTCATTAATGGTGGACGGGTCATAAATAAATCATAAAAGTGTGGGACCCCTGGTAATATATAAACAGACCCCACCCCTTTTAAATACCTGAACATTATGTTCTTCCTTACTGAGTTTCATTTGTATTTTTTATCTTCTTGTGTCAATTTTGCAACCATTGCAGTCGTTTTGTGGGATTTTTATGGTAAATGGAGCTTACTAATATAGCGCCTTCCAGCCCCCTATGAGGGGCCCCAAAGCACTTTACAGCACCAGCCATCCACCCATTCATACACACATAGCGGTTGTCTGCCATGCAAGGCGCCAGCCAGTCCTACCGGGAGCAACTCGGGGTTAAGTGTCTTGCCCAGGGACACAACGACACATGGTGTGGGAACTTGGGATTCGAACCTCCAACCTTCAGATCGGGGGACGACTGCCATTACCACTACGCCACGGACAATTTCAAATCAGTTTGTGGATATTTCGTGTGAAACTGTGCATTTCATATCAGCTATATTGAGCTTTAAGTTGTTAGTTTCCATCTCTGCAGCTCTTCTAACTTTGGCAGTCTGGCATGGCCTCCTGCTTGTTTTTTAATAATTAGTGTTTGTAGATTATTTTATTATTTTTATTTTTTTTGCGGTTCCCTTTTTAGCTGCTCAGAAATTATTTTGTTCGGCCTGTTTCCTTTTTAAATTGACCTTCAGACGTTCCTGCAGACCACAAAGTTATTGTGTGTTTTGTAAAAGTGAGCACAGGTCAAAATTAGGGGGTGCACAATATTTGATTTTTGCCCGATATCCAATATGTTAAAACTTATTTGGTCGATAACCGATACCAATACCGATATTTTCCCCATAGACTTGCAAAGGCTGCATAGCTTTCTCTGCTGTGCAGTTAAGCGCTTTCTATGGCTGCTCACTGCACCACCTGGTAGGTGGTTGGGTTAAATGCAGAGACGAATTTCGTCTGTGTATGGGAAACATACGCAGATGACAGGAAAAGACATTATTATTATTATTATTAAAATACTACATTATTCTGCATGGTCTTTGTCTATCTGGCCTGCTACCAAATGCAGATGCGAAGGGGGCTGAAAATGATGTAACACTTCAACTTGGATTCTGTTTAATGTCAAATGTATTCATAACGTTTACTCTCTAACACAATGACAACACTCGAACAGTGCAAATTTGTAAATGTTCACAAATTTAAACTCAACCTGTTCACAAGCGACAAGTGCATAAGTAGTAGTGCATTAATACTTGACAGTTTCTTAAATTAAAATTGAACTTAAAACAGAGTTATTTTGATGGAATGGCCGATATTTAACTTTATCGTTAATATCGTCCGATACCGATACCGTGCTGATAATATCGTGCATCCCTAGTCAAAAGCTTAATATAATTGTTTTGTTGGGGGGATTTTTAGTTAGGAAAAAAGTCCACATGCTTTTTTTTTTTATCTCAAATTGAGGGTAAATGTGTCATATTTAAAAAAATTATAAGTAATCCCCCACATTAGTTTGTTTACCTCCAGAAAGTAGCTGAAAATAAGTCTAAGAATCCAACAGTTTTAGTGTTAGTGTTAGGGGATGTTTGCACAAAGGTTATAAATGTTTTATTACTATGGCTGAGAGTCTTAACTCTGCCCATGGATCATATGTTTGGGTTAGCAGAGGGAGCTGGATGAGGAGCTGAGTGAGGCTGCAGCGTGCAGCTGGCAGCCAAGGACACCTCAAAGATCTGTGAACTCAGCTGAAATGATAAGGGTATAAAAACAAGCTGAGATGGCGGCTCGGGGAAGATTCTCGTGACTGATCTACATGAGTGTCATTTATGTATACAGGTAGTCCCCGACTTACGAGCGAGTTCCGTTCCTGCGAGGTGCTCGTAAGACAGCGTTTCTCAAATAGTGGGGCGCGCCGATGCCTGGGGGGGGCCCGGGCTCTTGTGACCCAGTTTTGAATTTTCTTATTGCGCCGCGGAACTAAAATTCCTAGGCGTGTTTCAGCACGGCACTATTATCTGTAGCACGCGTAGCATTAGCTTCTCACTGCGGTGCCCTGTTTGGGAAAGTTATGGCTTCCTTGTTTAAAAAGACGAGCGCAAGTCCAAAGCTGTTGTTTCAGGACGTTGTTTCATGGAGACTGGTGCGGACATGCAGAGGAGCGGAGCGCTCCGCCACGAGAGAACAAACAAGATTAGAGCTGCAGCTGCAACACGTTTTTTTTTTCTCAACACGACTAACTTGTTAACGGACTTGAAACAACTTCATCCCAATGTGAACGTCTCTTCTAAAAGCAAGAAAAGCAGCTTGTTGCAAACAGCAGCATTTAAACTTCCTTCATCAGGTGATTCAGGTCGGTCCAGATCAATAACACAAGCTGTAGAAGTTTTTTAAGCTCTGGGTTGATGTGCAGGTTTGTGAGCTCCGCCACAACATCCATCATGTCAACACTTCAGACTGTTTTGAAGCTCCACTTCAGAACCGAAAGTAAAAAAGTTCATCACTTTATGAAAAAAATAAAACTGATGTCAACAAGCCCTGGAGCTCTGATGATGATGATGACCGAGCGATTTAACCACCTCATAACAACCATTCAAGAAGAGGTAATTGTTGTCTCATTAATAGTATCATCTATATAACTTTTTTAATTTAAAGACCGTGTAAAGTGAAATTAAATGTGTGTTTTTAGTTTGTCACATGGCATAAATATGTGTTATTAATCACCCATTTAAATCTGACTGATTAAAAACATTGTTTACCTTATAAAATTAAGTCTCAAAAATCATGAAAAAACCTTATTTTCTCTTGGTCTGGAACGCTAGGGGCGTGTCAGTGCGTGGGCGTGGTTTCAGGCAGCTGCGCTGGTCCTGCTCGTGTCCCACAGTGGAGAGGCACTGAGGCAGACAGCAGAGCCAGTAAACCTGCTCTGTTTTTATCCGAGTTCTGTCTGTAACAGCAGCTACTTTTTCCAAGAGTTACGCTGTTTTTGTAAATAGTTTTCTTGTGTGTTTTTAATCTGGAATGAATTAAAAAAAAAAAAAAAAAAGAGTTGCACCATGCGGGATTTGAACCCGTGGGCTTTGGGACGGAAGGCAAGCGCTCTAACCATTGTCCCAACCAGGCATTACAGATACTCAGCATAAAACGACGCAGTATAAAAACATGTTATGATTTGTACGGGTGCCCTGACCATTGCGACATCCAGGGAAGATGCACGAACGAGGCATAATTGATTAGCTAGCTAACAATGAACAAAATATCTATGCTATTGCTATCTGATGCTGTCTGCGATTCGCGAGTGAACGGCTCCACCGAGGCGAATTTATACGGCCGGAGCTGCAGGGGGTGGGGGCTCTACTAATGAGGACCGCGTGACGAAACGCGGTCACGTTTAAAACACGCCTAAAAAATCCTGAACCAGAAATATGTTTATACACAGTTTGCTCTATAACTCCAAAATTAATTGAGCTACAATTTTAAGACTTTTTACTCATTTACAACATTACAATTATCACATTTATAATGTTTATTTAAGAAAATGTTGAAATTCACTTTACACGGTCTTTAAAGTTATAATCTTATTAACTCTTTCTTTTTTACCTCTTTGTGTTCTTCAGGGAAATCCACCACATCACCTCCAGTAGAAGTGTGTGACTGAACTCTGAACTTTTCCAGGGACTCCCTGATGCATGCTCAATAATCCAGGTAGAAAAATCTAAAAAAACTAAGTCTGGTCCTCTTCCAGGGACCTGTCCCACCTGGGGGAGCAGGTCCAAGAAGAAGTTTTAAGTACTGAGGACAAATTGCACTACTTTTACACTACTTTTTATATCTACACTACTGCTGATATATATATTCTTTTTACTAGCCTTATTGCATATGCCACTTTACCTCTGCACACCTGCTTCTGCAGGACTTGGTGGCTGCAGAAGAGGTCATGCAATCATGTGGATCATCTGTTCTGGAATAGGCACATCTAAAACATTCAGAGCAGGGAGGCCTGAGGACTTGAATTGAGAATCACAATTTTATATACAAATTATACTACAGTGGACGTATAATAAACCTTTTTCTTTTTAACCCTCTTTTGGTATGTGCGAGGTTATTACAGCCACCGTATTTATAGTCGCAGCGGAGAGTAGGGGGGCGCGGACCGGATTCTTCTTCCTGGGGGGGGGGCTGAACAGAAAATAATTAAGAAGCACTGTCGTAAGACGAAATCTTGTATGTCGGAACATGAAACACGTGTCGTTCGTAAGTCCGGATTTTCGGTCGTAAGTCGGAAAATTTATGCTAGCACTACTACGAACACTCGTTTTTCAACACAAACGTATACGGTACTAGTTCATAAACATGCTCAGAAACTTGTTTACAAATGGTTAGCTAACACACTTTCATCTAAAAACACATAAAAGTGCTGTATTTTCTGTACAACTTTACTGTTCGTTAGTCAGCTCGTAAGTCCGGAACCTCGTATTTCGGCTCGTAAGTCGGGGAATACCTGTATTTATGTAACCTGTCCTGAAAATCTGACTTTGAAAGTAAATATGGTTAAAAATCTTCTGCCGTTGAGCAACAGTCGGGGTGCGTACTTGTGCTCAGATGTGTTGATTAAGGTACGACGAAGTTGATAAATGAATAGGTCTTTATGAAGTCTGACAAAAGCCACGTGTTTAAACGCCAAGCTCTTTTACTCTGACGCTCCATCACCAATTCATGGCACTCGTCTCACTCTTTCCAATTCCGCCACATTTGTTTACAATCACGTGACCCAAGCCCATTTCTGCTTTGTTTACATTGAGTGCATACTTGCATTTCAGAATTGAATACAGTATCAGACCATGGTTGTTGACTTTCACAATGATCTACATGGCAGAACATGTGTGTTCAAATCAAACTATCTTATATAGACTTTCATCCAAGCATTCATCTCTATAAAAAAATTAAAAAAAAAAAGAAAAAAAGAAACGCAACCAGTGATTTAAAGTTAAATATCTGAGAGAACATGAACATGTCGCTGGGCTGACCCCCCAAAAAAATTACAATTTACATATAAAGCTGTTTAAAAAAAATTACTGCAGGAAACTAAGAGGAAATGTGTTTATGGAGAGAACAATCTGTTCAAAACAAGCCTGGGAAAGCATCCGGAGGATGAAGCACTAAAAAACAACAAGGTTTGATTCCGGACTGAACCGAACCGGACCCACCTGGTCGTAGCGGGACTCCCCGAACCGGAACACGGGACAGGCTGCAGACTCCGCCATGACATCAAACTGATTCTTCATTATTCATGCGCTGAAGCGGGTTTTCAACTCGAGCACAACTAGAAGTAGTGAAGCAACGTGCCGCTGAGGCTCATGGGAGGTGTAGTTTTGTCGCTTTGCCGGCTCAGCGGTGAAGTGGACGCGCGTGACTACACATGATCCCGATGAATCGATTCCACAAAGCCGTTACGTAACAGATCGGATCGATCCTGGTGGAGACGAAGCAGACGGAGCAAATAATTACTCAGTGAGAATTTTTTTATTTTTTTTTACTGGGAGCAATAAAGACCGGAAGTCGGCAGGAAGCGGTGAAGAGAGGAGAAATCAAAGGTGCAAACTATAAACTAAAACATAATGGTTCTCCTGAACTCCACCAAATGATGTTTGGAGTTTGTTCCTGTAGTTTTACAGGTGAGTGTTTCTGAAATGCAGGTGTGCACTCAGTGTAAACAAAGTGCTTCACTGATTGTCACAGGCTGGTTGTAGTCCAATACATTTTATAGACTGGTTATATTTTACAGATAAACCACCCAGTTTAAGTCTACTTCCAGGGACGAGCACAGATAGATCACCTCGCCTTTGCCCTTTGGAACATGCAAGAGCTTGATTTTATTTTTTCAGTGTGCAGCATTTGGCTTGTGGGGGCAGTTGTGGGTTAAAAAGACACACAATGTACTACCAATGTCCCAAAATGTGGCCCTTTGAGTCTCGAGAACTCATTTACAACAGAGACCTGTTTTAAACAAAGAACACAGATTAACAACAGTAGACAATCATTAAAAAAAAGCATATAAAATGAAAAGTAAATGGAAGAAATTATATACAGTATTTTTTTTAAACTAAATAAAACAGCTACATTATAAAGTGATGTAAAATATTAAAAACTGGAACATGTCTGCATTGGTTTAACACTGGAAAACCAGGTTTCAGAAAAATACAATTTAATATTAAAGTTTTGTGTAGGCCCTAAGTGTAATTTGTTTCTGCCATTTAGAAATTGGCTAGGACTGGCACTGGTTGCTTATTAAACACCTATATCAAAGTCAGAGATTTTTTATTTCATTCGCACCCCATGTGGTACATGTGGTGGAACGAAATTATGTATACACGGTGCAGTTACATCCAACACCAAAATGTATAAGAAAAACAATAATAAGATCTAAGGTATGAACTAAGAAAAACATAAACTAAAAATACACTAAGCACTAATTGCATTAAAACAATACGTCAAACAACAGCACAAACGGTACAAACGTGTGTGAGCAGATTAAAACAAGTCCCTGTGGTGTGCGAGTTGTTTGGTTTTCGGGTCCGGAGCGCCCTCTGGTGGACAAAAGCAAACACTAGCTGTGAGACTTTCCACACAAACCATACAAAAATCAACAAAAACACTATTTATTGACAACAAACTGACTCCTTAAACCCTTGTTTATGTGCACTTTATTTAAATTATTATTACAGTTCTGTGGTCTTATAAAGCATTGCAGGTCGCTACAGTGAGTGGCTTTAAAATATATTCAAATGAAAAAATACTGGAAGTAATAACTTATGCTACACTTGTTTACTTCTTTTTTAAATATCCTTACAGTAAAATATCACTATTTACAGAGATGAGCAATAAAATGTAAACAAAAACAAAAAAAACGTTTTGATCATGTTAGATCAAAACTGGAATGAAATGCATATATTACACATATTGTTTTGTAATTTTGTAAAGATAAAAAAATGTTTTAGATGAAAAGAAACTGCGAGAAGTAAGGCGTTGTCCTCTTCGGTTTTTAGTGGTAAGAAGCTTCTTTCCACTGATGTGATTTTGAAAAGCAGTTTTGCATGATGCTACATTTTTGTTCCTATTTTTTTTTAGATTTTATTTGAAAACTCGCAAACCAATGATTTAACCTTTTATAGTTTAAATCCAACAGAGAAAGAAACATTGTGCAAGTTGTCAAAAATCAGATATTTGCTGCAAATACAATTTTTTAATAGAATCTTTGAGTATCTTCTGAGATGTTTTACTACCAGTCTGTTTTTATTTGAAGCACATGCAAAAGCTGGTTTTTAAAGTTAACCTGGCTACAGATGACTATTTTTACTTGTTCTACAGTAAACGTATGAAATAATTTGTCTGCTTTCATTATTTTTATCTAAACATACTGTTTGGTTTCAAGTTTGTGCCAGTTTGTACCCAGCATGCATGATGGGTAAACTTGTGTTTACATCAGCTGGGCAGTATTTGCAGTGAGAAGACCTGGACGGTTGTGTGATCAGAACATTTTTAGCTCCCAGCCGCAGCCTGCGTCACGCAGCGTCACGCAGCGTCACTTGTGTCTCGAGCGAACTTGAAGCAGCGTCGGCGTCTGCTCCATGATCCGCAGCAGCAGATTGTCGATGTAGTCCTCCAGGTCTCGAACCTGCAGCTTGATCTTTTTCAGCTCCGCCTCACGTTTCTCCAGCTGCGCCCCCTGCTGGTCAGAGGCTGCCTGCTGCTCCTGCAGGTCCATCTCCTGCTGCAGCAGCAGGGAGATCAGCTCCATGTTGGTGAGGTGCTGGTACTGAGCGGCTCGGTGGGCACGCGCCTCCTACAGCACAGGAGAACAAGCAGCACGGGGCAGATGTTTTACTAAAACCTGCACAAAGTATTCACTGGATGTACATGTACAGCTGAATGACTTTTATTGTCACCACATTTCAAGATGTCCACCACAGCTAATCCACATTAGCTATAGAGCAGGGATATTCAACTGGCGGCCCGCGAGCCACTTCCGGCCAGCGGGTGACTTCAGACCGACCCACCAGTGAGTTTGTTTTAAAAAATGTAAATAGATAGATATTTTTGGGTTCTGGGTTTTATCAGAGTCAGAGTTTCTTTATTGTCATTTGCACCACATGTGGTACATGTGGTGCGAACATAATTATGTACACAGGGTCCCAGTCACATCCAACAATAAAATGTAAAAAAGAAACAGTAATAACATCTAAGATATGAACCAAGAAAAACATCAACTAAAAATACACTAGGCAATAATTGCATTAAAAAACAATAAAAAATATTTTTTTCATCAATGAGTTCTGTTTATTTCATTTATAATTCAGTGCAATAACACAAACACATTTAAAAGGTAACAGATCATTGCAATACAGTTCCTCGCTACTTAGTGTTTCTTTTTTCGTGGACTCGTTCTATCGCGGTTTTTCAAAATAAGAACGGACATGACAACCACAACCTTGCCCCTCGTCTATCTGACCTCCTACAAATCTCCATCCCCTCTCGCTCTCTCAGATCCTCCTCTTCGCTACATCTCCATGTACCCTCTGCCTGCTTCTCCACCATGGGGAGCAGGGCCTTCACCTGCTCTGCCCCTCACCTCTGGAACTCTCTACCGCCAGACCTATGAAACACTACCTCTCTTTCTCTATTCAAGACTGCTCTGAAAACACATCTCTTTAGACTCGCTTATCCTTCTTAACTTTGTTTTATGTATGTTTTATTTTAATATATTCCTGTTGATCTTTGCATTGTGCTTGTTGTTTGCTTTTGTAAAGTGTCCTTAGGTGTCCTGAAAGGCGCTTTTTAAATAAAAATGATGATTATTATTATTATTATTATTATTATGACACACAACTGACTGATTGATGGATGAGCCGCACGATCAGCATGGAATTTTTATTTAAAATAAATTAATTTAAATTATTTAGCACTAGTGTGCAGCCCAAGCTGCAGAAGAAGCTTCTTCATATCTCCGCTCTGCAGCGAAGAAGTGGGCATGGCCAAGAGCACTGGCAGGTGGCAGGGAGCTGAAATCACGACATTCTGTGCTCTTTAGAGCGTTGAGAGTTTAGAAACATTGTTTAGAATATTGCAAGAGTGTGAGAATGGTTTAAAAACACCTTTATATATAAATACATATACACACACAGTATATATACAGTATATATATA
>JBBPBX010022839.1:0-14611 GCA_038048925.1 Garcialebias charrua | reverse complement strand
ATGTCACGTAGCATGAGAGCGTACGAACAGGGCACAGTAAGTGAGAAGTGTCCTCCCCCTCCGACTTGTGAGGGGGGGATGGAACCTATTCAAAGTGATCATTCTCGATTTGAAAAAATTAGGCATGAAGGCCGGGTTAGGCCTTAATGTGGCTGAGCTGCCGTCAGGTTGAATCTTCAAACATGAGTGAGCGACAGAGAGCATGCATAAATCACTCACTCTCTTAGCAGATGTGAGGGCCAGTAACAACGCAGTTTTAAGAGATAGAAATTTAATTGACACTTCGAATAAAGGCTCAAATGGAGCTTTAGTCAGAAAGCGTAAAACTAATGTCAGATCCCACTGTGGAGCGAGTGGACATGTCACGGGCCTGCGCCGGCACACACCTTTCAGAAAGAGCTTAATCAGAGGGGGATTAAAAACCGTCCTGTCACCAAGACCTTCATGACAGGAGGAAATAGCTACAGTATAACCTTAATGGTGCTGAAAGCTAAATTTCTGTCCATCAGTTGCTACAGGAATGACAGCACGCAACCAATTTGACATGACGTAGCATCCACACCTTTTTCTATGCACCAGCACTGAAAAGCTGTCCATTTTAATGCATAAAGTGTTGTTGTAGACGTAGCCCGTGCATCTTGGTTCATTCGGACTGCATCTGGGGTGAGACCCATGCGCACTAAACGGTTCCATTCAGCATTCAAACCCAAAGGTGCTGACCTATTTCTGGATAGTGCACGATTGCCCCTCCCACTTGGAGAAGTGCATCCCTCCTCCACGGGAGTTTCCAAGGCTGATCCGACACCAGCCGTTGCAGGTTCGGAAACCATGGGGCGTTTTTCTGCTCTGGCGCAATGAGGATTACTGACAGTTGTTCCTCCTGGACTCTGTTCAGAATGCGTGGAATGAGTGGAACTGGTGGGAACGTGTACAACAGCTCCTTCGGCCATGGGCTATGCGCAAAAGCATCCACATCCAGGGGAGGGTTATCTCATGGGCTCAGTGAGAACCACAGTGGACACTGTGCATTCTCCTGTGACGCGAACAGATACACCGTCGCACGGTCGAATCTGGTCCAGATCTGAGCGATCATTTCGGGGTGAAGGATCCAGTCACCATGACGAGGACCGTCTCTCGGCTTTATGTCCGCCCCCCTGTTCAGAACACCGGGAATGTACATTGCTCTCAGCGAGAACAGGTGCCGGTGAGCCCAGAGCAAGAGCTGCTTCGCCACATGCAACAGCTGAGCTGAACGGACACCTCCCTGGCGACTGATGTACGATACTGCCACCTTGTTGTTGGTGTGTATCAGTACATGTTGATTTTGCAACAAAAGGGTAAAATGTTGAGCAACTTTGAAAACTGAGCAGTTCTAACACATTTATGTGACAATGTGGGTGTGCTGACCACTGTGCACCCACAGTTTGGGACAGACAGGTACTCTCCCAACCTGTCAAAGAGGCGTCCGTGAACACATGGACGTGGGACTGTTGATGTAGACTCCCTCCAACAGAGTGAGAGGGTTTCCCCAGTGACGTAGATCGGCTCTCAAGGAGGGAGGGGACCAAGATCATTCGCCTCTTCTGACACACAAGATCTATGCGTAGACGGGCAAACCAACGCTGGACCAGTCTCATATGAAGTAAGCCCAATGTCACGACAAAGTGGACGGCCGCCATCATGCCCAAAAGACGCATGATGGACAAAGCCGTCACCACTCTTACGGGTCTGTGACAGGCGAGCCTTCATTGTGCACGAGTTCAGCTCCACTCCCAGATACACTATAATCTGAGAGGGAAGGACGGAGCTTTTCTCCCAATTCACAGAAAACCCCAGGATTAGCAGATGTTCTGCTAAAATTCTGGTCTGAGTTGCTGTTTCCTCTCTGGACTGGCTTAGCAGAAGTAAATCATCCAGGTAAAACAGGATCCTCATCCTTGCCATGTGTAACGGTTGGATCGCCGTCTCCACACACTTTGAAAACGTGCGGGAGGCGACGGAATAGCCTAAAGGTAGCCTGTTGTAATGAAAACGGGCCTTCTGGAAAGAGAAACGCAGAAACTTCCTGTGTTTTGGAATGATGGGGATATGTCAATATGCATCCCACAGATCCAGGGAGGTCAACCAGTCGTTCTGGTAAATGTTTTTTTAACAGCTGTTTTATTGTCAGCATGTGAAATTGTCTCTCCACGATAGGTTTGTTGAATGTGGATAAGTCGAGAATTGGCCTCATTCCCCCTTTTTTCTTTGGCACGAGGAAATAACTGGAATAAAACCCTGTGTTTTCCTCCCCGTCTGGGACTCTGGAGACTACCCCCTTCGTCAGCAGCTCCTGAATCTCTGACAGGAGGGAGGAGCTTTGCTCTGGGCATGATAGGACCATCTCCAAGATGCCTCAAAGGAGGGGGTCGAGCTGCGAATTGCAGCGAATAGCCTTTGCTTATGAGTTTGTTCATCCATTCGTCCATGGAACACACCCGCTCCCACTCTGCGTGACGCTCGGAGAGCGGTCGTGCATGTTGCTGTTGTGTCATGGGTGCCATGGATGTTAACCACTTCAAGGCCCCTTCCGCCTTGTGTTCATGCTGTGAGACACACCTCTTGCTGTGCAGGCACTCATCAATGCTGCTGTGGGCCTGTGCGTGCTACAAAGGAGCGGCAGCACTTATGTGTGTGACGCGCTGTGTCAACAGAGGCTGAGATTGGCAGTGTGGTGTGAAGTGATTATCCCTGCTGAGCTGTGTGTGAACAGAAACAGCGGGATGTGACACTGTTTTTGACAGAGAGCGGGGGAGGCTCACCCGACTCTATCTGTGGAGCAGTACCAGGTTCATCAGACGTGAAACAGGAGTGCTTTGTAACAGTTTTCAAGCTGCAGTGTCTCATAAACAGCAGTTTATCAGAGGCCGGCTTGTCGTGTGTGGAGCAAAGAGGCCGCTGGAAAATCATTCGATTTGACAGGCAGGTTGGAAACAGGCGAGGATCTGCTCTTTGAGTGATGTTTTTGTTTTATTTCAAAACGTACATCATTTTCACAAACACTCCCCGCAAAGTGTCATTTCTTGTGCTGTCTCCGCCGTGGGGGGCCCTGCTGCTGTCCGCTTCAGGGTTGCGTCTGTTGGTGGCCTCTGGGGAAGCGTTGAGCCGCTCCTGGTTGACGAGCTGAGTGCGGCTGTTCCCTGCTGGGAGGAGCCGGCGGTGGAGCAGAGGACAGAGCTGCCGTTGCAGATGTTGAGTGACGATGCTGCTGCCTGTGCCCACGCCGGTCTCGCCAACCAGCGGTTCGACGGCTGGATAGATGTGACGTCATCAGATGACGGACTGACTCTGACACCTCTTCGTTTCTTTTCGATCTCTCCAGCAACGTCATGATGCTCATCCCAAATAATGCGTCTGGCATGATTGGACCTTCCAGCAAGTCGTTTTGTAATCTGTCAGGCATGGAGGAGTTGTGGAGGAGGCGTGACGGAGCCACGTTGTTCGTTGGATCATTGTCATCCAGGCGGTTGTGCGAGAGAGACAGACTGTGGCTTCAGCGCAGAGGTTCATTATGACGTCAGCAGCTTTGCAGAGCGAGCTTTTCATCTGTTCTGGCAGATCTGTTTCCTCCAGCCTCTTGGAGATGTGATAGGTGAGCATAGCGATATTATTATTCGCCGTAGCAGCCTGGACAGAGCATTGGTAGGCTCTGTTTGAGGCACAGAGGGAAAACTCTGCTCAGGGAACCCCTCCACCTTTGTGATGGGGGCAAAAGTGGAGTCTGGGGCTTTTAGCTTGGTGGACGCAGCTGCAGTGTCGTTCCAGTGTGAGGTCACAGCTGGAAAACGAGGCCAGGTGGGATCAGGGCACCGGGCCGAGATGGAGCCAAACCTTCCCGCCAGATCATCCGATCGGGGCGGGGGGTGGACAAACAGGCCCTTCATGTCCGCCACCTCTTGAATAATGGCGGGCTGCTCCTGAAGCAGGACGCCCATGGCCGGGAGTGTGGTGACTGCTGACCTCGGAAAGAGGAGGGGCGTTGAGCATCCACTCTGCCTCCCCTCATCCAACACCATGCTCTCCAGGAGGGATGGAGCAGCGGGAGTGCTGCCCCAGTCCCCGCAATTGGATGAGCCGTCCGGCTCATCCGCCGCATTAAAAAAGGCGATGGCTTCATCCAGCAGCGTCTCGTCCTGCACGTCGTGATTGTAAGGCGCTCCACGCCAGCGGTCACTCTTTCAGGGATGAAGATGTTCACATCCTTGATAGAGAGGAACAATGGTTTGAGAGAGGAGTAAAGGAGGCCATATTTGTGAAAAGTAACCGTCCATCATTAAACAGAGGTGGAGGCCTCCTGGTTCAACTGTCCCCCTCCTACAATGCTGTGATTGCTAGTATCACTCAGCCCTCTGTGAATAGCAAACAACCATCAGGGTGCTAACGATCCATCGTTAGGCTGATGGTCCTTCTTGATCATGTGAGCAGCTGGTTTTGGCTGTCATCAGCCAACTGGTTGATCCACTGTGAGAGGGTGCTATTTATAAGACTGAGCTGAATACAGCAGCTCAGACTGAGGAAGTCTTTCGGACGAAAGACGAAACGTTTCTACAATTTTTTTGCTTTTTTTTTTTTTTTTGAATGTCCAGAGGACCAGACTTAGCTGTTTTAGATTTTTCTACCTGGATTATTGAGCATGCATCAGGGTAATATTTTGTTGTTTTTATCTTTTAGTCAGCCTTTTAATAATTTTAACTTTTAGCTTTCCTCATTCATTTTAGATTTTAGCTAATGTTTAGCTGCTATTATTTTTGAGCTACTGGTATTGTTCTGCTTCTTTTACTTGTAAACACTTGGTTTCAGTTTCTTCAGCTCATTTGGGTAAAGCCGTTCAGCACAATTGCAGAAAATGCTTTTTGTCTAGGTTTGCTTAATTTATCCACATGATTAATGTGTTGTAGCCAAACTGAGGCAGATATTAAAACAACAACCATTAACTAACCTTAAGCTTTTATTTTACAATACATTGTTGCATAAAAGACGAGGAAAAACAGATGTATCAGTAATGAGACTTTTTTATTACGGTGTTTTTGCTTTATACAAGTGCTGTTAAAGGTTCAGTATGTAATTTCTGGAACACGCTGGAAGGAAAATTTTGAACAGAGACACGTTTCTGGTCCCTCCCCCTCAGAGCCATATATGGCTCTGAGGGGGAGGGACCAGAAACTTACCCCTTGCTCTGCTGAAATTCAAATTCAAGCTCTGTTTTTATTGGCTGATTCAAATTCAAGCTCTGTTTTTATTGGCTGGTTACAAACTCTGTTTTTATTGGCTGGTTAACGGCGGGTCACTGTGGCTTTTTAGAAATGCTTTTAGAGAAGCAAGGGGACAATAGTTTTTTTCAGAGATTACTTGTCTAAAATCAGTATGTCAGGAGGTAGTGACAGAGTGAAGAAATATGTTAAAAATATATTGTTAGAAAAGTTACATACAGCTCCTTTAAAGCAGCATAATCTGTCGATACAAAAGCACTTCTCCTTGTTTGTCCTCCACTGAAGAAGCCAAAGTGTCCTGCTGGAGTTTAGCTATAAAATATGGTTAGAAACCAAAAGCAATCATCACTTAGGAGACAAGAGGTTATTGTACATCCCTCAAGTGTTCTTGCCTCATGTCTCTCAAGTGGTTTCCTTTAATTTATGCCATCCAGCCATTCAGGCTTGTTTTGTTCAGTGGTCTTGTTACGGCCCATAGGCACATACCATACAGGGACACGAGACACAGAGAAGATAGTAAAAATAAAGTGTTTATTTTAGGCTCTCTGTGTCCTCAAAAAGAAAGAAGTTCTAAAGAAAATGTTGGACCTCTCCAATCCAACTTCTGGATGATTAATAAGAAAAAAAACTTCAGGTCCAGCAGGTCACTCACAGCTCTGGTCCTCAGCACCCAGGTTCTCACGACAGCATGTCTCACTCCAGTCTCCCACAACACGACAGCAGGTCATCAGCTTCCTCTTCTTGCAACACTACAGCAGGTTATCAGCTCCAGCTTCTCACAGCACAACAGCAGGTCTCACGACTTCATCTCACGTCGGCTTCATCTCTC
Source organism: Garcialebias charrua (assembly GCA_038048925.1). NCBI lineage: Eukaryota > Metazoa > Chordata > Actinopteri > Cyprinodontiformes > Rivulidae > Garcialebias > Garcialebias charrua. The sequence goes on along the minus strand of JBBPBX010022839.1, from coordinate 8,533 downwards.
AACATCGGCTTCATCTCTCAACATCGGCTTCATCTCTCAACGTCGGCTTCATCTCACAGCGTCTGCTTAATCTCACAGCGTCGGCTTCATCTCACAGCGTCGGCTTCATCTCACAGCGTCTGCTTCATCTCACAGCGTCGGCTTCATACGGCTCCTCACTCACTACTGCTGCTGCTACTGCAGACCTCTGTTCAGCTTCTCCTGCATCAGGTCTGCTGTTTCTTCATCAGGCCTGATGCTCCTTCATCCCAGACTGCTGCAGCTGCTTGGATCAGCTGCTCCTTCATCTGCATCTGGTTCTGGGGCTGCTGGGACCTCAGCTCCTCATGCAGCATGGATCTCATGCAGCATGGATCTCCTCTGCTTGCTTCAGCTCTCTCTGCTGTGTGGCTTGGACCTAATATAGAGAGGGAGCAACTACCTCCACCTGCAGCAGGTTAATGAGCACCAGCTGTAGTCAATTAGGCTCCTACAGCCTCTAAACAGCTCATGCCTCTGCTCAAAACCTCTAAACAATATTGTGTCCTGACTAAAATAAATTATATGCCTAGGGCATGTAACACCCCCCCACATAAGAAATTACATGGGAGATGCAGCCATATTACACCACGCTCATCACCCATGTAAATGAAACCAAAAAGTCTTAACACCTACACCCTCAACACTAACAATAAAGCAAAAAAAAAAACACATCACACACAACTAACAGTTGCTTTCAGAATACCTGAAACCCAAAAAGGCGTCGCTTATCAGGTCTCATACATCACAAGGCCTCCGTTTAGCAGCACTCTCACCAACATTCTGATCCATGATGCCAGTCTGAAGATCTGGGTGTATTGCAATCATGACAACCAGAGGGAAACCGGTTCTCGTTTATGTTTCAACGTCTCCTGGGATCCGCGTCGATCATCAGAAAATGGTGTCAGCTCCTGGTTGACTTCAAGATAACTTATTCCAGAAAGGAATAATCAAAGTTCTGAGCTTACGCTCGGTTCGAAGTGGACTCATAACAACATGTTATTAGTCCTTAACTGAATGACGTGTCCTTAGCGTGTGACTGACATTCATCCAGCTCTTTGGGACGACCTCATGTCTTGAAGTCCCCAGCAAAAACTGAACATTCACCGAAGCAAACGTTTTTTCTAAAAGTGTTGAGACCAGAAAACAGTCTTCTGATTGGTCAGAAGGGAAGAGAGGAGAAACAGAGACACGTCAAAGGGTTCACTTTAACGTTATCAGAATTCAAGGTGAGAGTCAGAGCAGAATGAAAATGTTTTGGAAAAGACAGAGAGTACTGGAGTCATTCTCATGAAAACAACGGATTAACTGTCTTCTGCCTTTCTAAACAAAACGGCCGGGTCTCTTTGACCTGAGCCTTCAACTTTCACACAGCAGTGGACACAGTGATGTTTCACATTACAGAATAACACAGCATAAAAACATATGTGATCATAAGACATATTGTAAATTACAACACTGCTCATGAATAAACACAGGTGATGCTCTGATTATATTTGTGTTAGCACAAAATCAAAGATAGAAATAGTCTCTTTTGGTGACTATGTTCTCAGATTACAACTAATAAAATAAATTGTGTTAAAAGTCTGTTTACTGAAAGGTCAGCAAAGGTCATCACTGGAACAGTTCAAAACACATCAGTTTTGACCCTGGGTAGGTCCACTACAACTACCCTTTCATCAACTCATTACTCAAATAAGCCATGCAAGAGGATAACGAGGAGATTTTTCAACCCAGTTTTACTTGCTAGGGGTGCAGAATTGAAAACAGGTTTACAAAGTTGTTACTATGGTCACAAGTTCTGCCCGCAGACAGCATAAAAAAGTGTCTTCTTATAAGGAACTTATAAGAGGCAAAGTCAAGAAGGACTCTGCTTCACAGCTCACAGATTTGAAGGTATCAGAAGTTACCAGTTATGCAGGCTCCTTTCTGAGTAGACAAAAAGACTCTAACACACACACATGGTTCCACAATAATTTAACATAAGTGATTACATCCATGACTTTTACATAAATTCCCTGGCAGTTACTCTTTGAATTTTTTTTAAGTAGGCCTGTCATAATAACTAAATTTGCTGGCCGACTAATTGTCTCAGAAATTATTGCGATAAATGATAATATTGATTGAAATGTAACAATAATTAGTAATTATTGTCAAATTTAAGATGAAATGTAGGTTCATTTGTTTTGTGTGTAGTACCTTTTTTGACCACCGGATGGCAGTAAAAGACTGTTTGAACCGAAGGATTGATAGTGAGGGAGCGAGCAGCGTGTCTCTTTAAGAAACTGAGAGGGAGGCCTCTTGACGTGACATGGATTGGCTCTCTTCAGTTCTCAAAATGGCAGACGCTCGGTGTAATTTGAGCTCTTTAGCATAGTATTTTTCAAACAAAGCTTTTAATTAAAAAATCAGTAAACAAGTTCTCAGCTTTTTTTGCAGAGATAAATTTTTTTTTTACACAAAGGCATGGTTTCAACTGTGAATTTTGGAGTTTTGACAAGACGGAGGTTTATTTCTGTGGTCAGCCTGTTAGCTTAGCTCGTAGCTTAGTTTCTCAGCTTAGCTTAACAATCCAAAAACTGACTTTGGATGTTAAAATGGATTTTAAAGAGAAAAGAGAAATGGAGGAGTCGGTGAAGAGCACCAGAGTTGAATTTTTTTGTCATCCAGTGTCTTCAGTAGAAAGAGAAAGATACGAAGAAACGATAAATCCAATTAATGAGAATGGGGTCTATAATTTTAATTTATCATGTGTAGAGATATAGCACTCTCATGTCCGTTATGGGATTTAAGCCTCTTCACATCTCTCTGAAACTCTGATCGCTGTCTTGGAACTCTCAAGGAGACAAGTGGACACTATTTTTGTTATAATTATTTTGAATTAATGGACACCAATTAATCAGATTGAACTTTCTTTTTAATGTGTGTTAATTCAGAATTGATCTACAGTATATTTTTGTCATTTAATGATGATCTGTTACTTGCATGAGTTTGACCTTCTGCTGGTTTATTCTTCATTACAAGTGTGCTCTGAATCTAAGGCACGAGTCAGGGTAAAACTGTTACTTCCTTCTCTGTTTTGTCTTTCAAGGTAGACATAATTTTCAACTCGCACAGGCCAGTCCATCTGGCCGCTTATGTAAACAGTTTTCCTGTTGTCCGTCAGAGACTTTCTGCCTATGGGAATCAAAATTCCATCTCTTATTTTGTTAAACCAGCCAGTAGTCATTGAGGAGGTGGGCAGACCCCGCCTCCCATATAAAGGGACACTTCCTAAACTTTTTAGTGTCGAAGGGGAGAACTTTCTAACAACTGGTTTTCTCCTCTGGAAAAAGCTGGAAACGTTCTGGTCATTGTGTCAATTAGACCTACGTTCTCAGCCGGAGTTACAGTAAAGCTTACTGTAACTCATTCACTCATTTTCTGAAAGAATTTGTTTTCTGGAAGTTTTAGTTTGAAGTTAAGCCAGGACGTTGACCTTGTTTCCTGCCGAGAGGGCGAGTTTCCTCGTATCGTTGAATCAGCATCACACACGCTGAAGTGTCAACTGGACGGCTGTTGGACAAAACAATCCATTGTGTGTGTCCAGATACTCCTCAACTCTTATCTACAGAGACAAAGCGTCAACAGGTAATGAGTCGTGGATGTGGGCTGAGCGTGCGGGAGCCCAGCTTTAACTCGTGTGGGAAAAAGTGCCACCCTGTCTGGTCAAAATAATTAACTTCCTTTAAACTTAGCTTTCACTCTAATCCTTAAACTCTATATTGTTCTTGTTTTTCTTAAGCCATTAATCTGTCAAGTAAATGTGCCAACAGAAAAGTTTCTAACTGTCTGTTTGTTTTTAATTTGAATTCTTGTCAAAGTAGTTAGTGAATCAGAGCTAATATCGATACAAATGTTTAATGTACTTTCATGATTATTTCAATAAAAGGTCTATTTTCTGGTGGACCAACATAAATTGAAAACTCTTGTGAAATTACATTTTTGTCTAATCACTTTAAAGCAATTTAATATCGGAAAAAGGGTGAACTCGCGAATGAATTTGGGTCAGATCAAGTCTGCTCCAACTTCTCTAAAATATAGGTAAGTCAGTAAACTGACCAATAAGTCCTATATTATTACACATGCGATTAACTGCTTTATTTTTTATCACAACAGGCCTAGTTTTAAGATTATAGTAAAATAAATAATAAATGTTCTCTTTTTTGTACTTGTACATCCAAAGTTCTGGGTGCATATTTCTAAACAGTAAATTATGAAGTTGCTCAAATCATTGTTGTAAATTGGTTTCTGTGGGTTTGTGACGCTGCAGTGGGACGGTGGTGAAAGCTCGGGACACGTACCATCATCCCGGCTGCTTTGTGTGCTCCGACTGTGACGTCAACCTGAAACAGATGGGTTACTTCTTCATGGAAGGGCAACTGTACTGCGAGATTCATGCTCGAGCCAGAATGAGACCACCGGAGGGCCACGACCTCTTCACCACCTTTCCCTCTGCATAAATCCGTCCTTTATGGGCACAGGCACCAACACTTTGGTTGACCCTCTCAGGTTCTAAGTCTGTGTTTTATGAGTTTATCTGCACACTGATGGGCATAATAATCTTAACAGTGCGCCACACAGCAGCGTGTTTTCACATGATTGTCTTTCACAACAAATACCTGAGCATTCTGTTTATTTAAAGAGGAATCCAGTTAGAGTTAGACTGTAATATTGTACTGTAATTACAATTAAACACATCTAAATTAAAGAGTTTTAACAAATGCTCATCTAGGATCATTAATGTGTGTGTCCTTGTTCAACACCAAACTGAGATATTTGATTTGATTTGATGTTTATTCATTCATTTTAAAAGAACAATACAAGACAGTTTCATCAGATACAAGAATACAAGTAGGATAAAATGAAGGGAGCAGAAAGAAGATGAAATCTTATTATATCTGCCCCTTATTTCACAGTTTGTTCAACCAATGATAACCTTCAAACTACATCACAGAATGAATAATTCTACTTAATTTTTCTAACTGTAATACACAAACTACGTCACAAAATGAATAATTCTACTTAATTTTTCTAACTGTAATACACAAACTACATCACAAAATGAATAATTCTACTTAATTTTCCTAACTGTAATACACAAACTAGATCACAAAATGAATAATTCTACTTAATTTTCCTAACTGTAATACACAAACTACATCACAAAATGAAAATTCTACTTAATTTTTCTAACTGTAATACACAAACTACATCACAAAATGAATAATTCTACTTAATTTTTTCTAACTGTAATACACAAACTACGTCACAAAATGAATAACTCTACTTAATTTTTCTAACTGTAATACACAAACGCACTAAGCTACATCATAAGTACAACATAAGTGTAATACACAAACACACTAAGTTACATCATATATAGTTTTTGAGCAAGTCCTTTTTGACCTTTTTCTTAAATGTACACATTGATTTTGCATTTTTAACATCACTCTCCAGAGCATTCCACAATCGAACTCCCTGAATTGAGGTAGACCGTCCCTTTAAGCTGGTTCTGAATTGTGGTTTGATGAATATCTCTGTCCCTTTGAGATTGTAACAACTTTGTCTTTTTATAAAATTTCTTTGGATATTTAAAGGTAATGTGTTATTATGAGCCCTATACATAACTGATAAAATACTATATTCTACCAATTCCTGGAATTTCAATAAGTTTAGCTGAAGAAACAAGGTGTTTGATGGGTGACTGAAATGTTTTCTGGTGATTACTCTTACAGCTCTCTTTTGTAAAATAAAAACAGGCTTTGTAATTGTTTTGCACGCTTTTCCCCAAACCTCAATACAATAGATTAAATGTGGAGCAATGATTGTGTTATACAACATATGCAGAGCTTTATCAATTAAAAAATCCCTGACTTTATACAGTACTGCAATTGATCTAGCTATTTTTGTTTTAATGGAATTTACATGATGTTTCCATGTCAGTTTGTCATCAATGATAACACCCAGAAACTTCACTTCACTCACTTTACAGATCACAACATCTTCAATTTCAAATGGATGTCATCAACAATTCTCTTTTTGTTACTGAATATCATGTAATTAGTTTTATCTAAATTCAAAGATAATTTGTTTAATTTAAACCAAGTTTGTATTTTTATAAATTCTGTTTTCATCATATCCAAAATCTGTTTTATGTCTTTACCCGAACAGAAAAATGTGGTGTCATCGGCAAAAAGAACACATTTAAGAAGTCCTGACACATTTACCAAGTCATTCACATATAAAATAAATAACTTTGGTCCAAGCACAGAGCCCTGAGGAACTCCACAATTGATATCACGGAGGTCAGATCTAACATCATTTATTTGCACAAACTGTTTCCTATCTTTCAAATAGCTAGATACCCACTGTAATGCTGGTCCTCTAATACCATATTTATTTAGTTTTTCAAGGAGAATGGTGTGGTCAATGGTATCAAATGCTTTTTTTAGATCAACAAAAACACTAACACAGTACTGTTTATGATCGACAGCATTAGTTATTTGTTCCATAAAATCCATGAGAGCCATTGAAGTAGAGTTTTTTTCTCTAAACCCATACTGACTGCTACTTAAAATATTTTGTTTATCAATAAATTGATCCAATCTGGTCACAAATAGTTTTTCTAGAATTTTTGAGAACTGTGGTAATAAGGATATTGGCCTATAATTATTGAATACACATTTATCACCATTTTTAAAAAGAGGAATTACCTTTGCTACTTTCATGTTATCTGGAAATATTCCTGTTGAAAAAGATAAATTGCATATATATGTAAACGGTTCAATAACATAACTCATTATTTCTTTTACGAACATCATATCCATGTCCACCCAGTCTTTTGATCTCTTGTCTGAGAGATTTTTTACCATTTTCATAATTTCCTCTTTGTTAGTTCCATTAAGAAAAATACTGTTGGTGCAACTTTTAATTGAATGACACACCTTATTATCTACTTTTGGTATTTTAGCTGCAAGGCTTGATCCAATATTTACAAAATATTGATTAAATTCATTTACAATATCATTCTCATCATGTATTTCTTTGTCATCTTTCACAAAATATTTTGGCCATGTTGTTTTAGTGTCACCATTGCTCTTGTTTAATAAATCACTATAGTATTCTTTCTTGCATTTTCTTATAATCATTACCAATTTATTTTTATATTTTTTATATTTTTCTTCAGCTTGTTGTGTTCTCGTTTTTAAGAAACATGAATACAAGTAATTTTTTTACAAGCATTTCTCAACCCTTTAGTCATCCAAGGTTGGTCAACAATATTTCTTTTTCTACGATTTCTTTGCACACAATTCTTTTCATACAGAGCTTCTAAAATATTCATAAATTCATCATATGATCTGTTAACATCATCAATATACACGTCCTTCCAGTTTTGCTTCTGTAAATCATTTTTTAATTGATCCATAGCTTTTTTTGATGTGTTTATTATTTTTTTCTTAATTGTAACTTCTTTTGTAATGTTTTGATCATTTCTGTAGATAGTGAAAACTGGTAAATGATCACTTAAATCAGTTGTTAAGATACCACCTGTCACATCCCCATTTGTTATATTTGTGAAAATGTTGTCAATTATCGTAGCACTATGAGTTGTAATTCTTGTTGGTTTTGATATTAACGGATAAAGATTTAAACTATACATTGAATTTAGAAATGTGCTGATGTTATTTGAATCTGTTTTATTTCCCAGGTCAATACAGTATTAAAGTCTCCACACAAGAAAACTTTTTTATTTAAACTCTTTTCCAATAGTTGTATGATTTTATCGGTGAATATTTCTATATTTGATCCTGGTGATCGATATACACAACTTATGGATATGTTTTTAGCATTTTCGTTTAATATTTCTATTGTTATTATTTCAGAGTCAGAGTCAGAGAGTCTTTATTGTCATTTGCACCGCATGTGGTACATGAGATGAAAACGAGATTATGTACACGAGGTCCCAGTTACATCCAACAACAAATGAAAGAGAAAAACAGTAATAACATCTAGAACTAACTAAGAAAAACATCAACTAGTAATACACTAAGCCTAATATAGTGGGAATAAACAGCAGCACGAACATGAGTTTGTATGAGCAGATGGTCACAGATGAACACAGATGAACACAGCAACAAGAAAACAGATCAGCATCAGCATGATGTGATATTTTGCAGTGTTTATTTTTATTTTATTTTTATTTATTCATGAGTCTAACAGCCTCAGGGTAGAAGCTGTTCCTCAGTCTAGTGGTTCTACACTTGATGCTCCTCAACCTCCGTCCTGAGGGGAGTGGGGCAAAGAGTGAGTGTGCTGGATGAGTGAGGTCTTTCATGATGCAGGTGGCTCTTTTCCTGCATCTGGAGGTGTAAATGTCTGTGATGGTGGGGAGACTGACTCCAACAGACTTCTGTGCAGCCTTCACCACTCTCTGCAGAGCTTTCCTCTCTTCAACTGTGCAGCCTCCATGCCA
>JBBPBX010022838.1:26695-36973 GCA_038048925.1 Garcialebias charrua | reverse complement strand
GCTCGACCCAAAGTTCTGGACACTCTTTCACAAAATAAACGTAGAATATACCACAGAAAATACTGCTAACGAGCCCAACACATACAGGCTAGCCCCCACGCCCCCCAAAGAAGGCAGCACGCTAACTGTTGACAACAACGGACTTTACGTCACTCGGAACCGGAGGTCGGAACCGTCCGGTCCAAAACTGAGTGGGCTCACCCAAACCTCAGCCAAACACGTTGTAACAGATTTAGGTAAAATGGAGCTGCAAATGTGTGAAACAGACCTTCAACAGCAATCCGCAGATGTAATAAAAAGAAGCAGAGTCGTGACACGGCGGTCACAAAATGAGAAATGCATGTATCAGTTTGCGACACGGTACCAAACGTCTCACAAACACAGACACACAAACATCAACTGCAGCTTCAAAACAGACGTTGAAATGTGAAAGAAAAAAAATAATTCTAACGGGAAACGCACCAGACAATGCCACGATTAGCAATCTCTGTGACACCACCAGCCAGAACCATTCTATAAGTCCAAAACAGGATAAAAACTATGCCCACAAATACCGTGACAATAGACTACACAAAACACAACCTAATAACCGTTTTAGGAACGCGGACGAGCCACCATTAAATGTAATACTATAGGAGTGGTAAGGTATTTAAACACTTACGGGGCCACCATTAATGTAATAATATAGGAGTTATTGGTCATTTTACTGACTTACCTATATTTTGGATGAAAGGTCCAATCAGGTCTTATCTGCACAAACCTTTCACCAATTTGCGAGTTCAACCTTTTTCCGGTATTAAATTGCTTTAAAGTGATTAACCAAAAATGTAATTTCACGAGAGACTTCAATTTATGTTGCTCCACCAGAAAATAGACCTTTTATTTAAATTATCATAAAAGTACATTAAACATTTGTATCGATATTAAATCTGATCTACTAAACTACGTTGACAAGAATTCAAATTAAAATCAAACAGACAGTTAGGAACTTTTCTGTTGGCACATTACTTAACAGATTAATGGCTTATGAAAAAGAAGAAATAGGAGGAAGAAGATAAGTGAAAGCTAAGTTAACCGAAGTTGATTATTTTGAGCAGACAGGGTGGCACTTTCCCATACAGGTCTCAGCTGGGCTTCTCACACGTTCAGGACACAATCAACGCCTCGTTACCTGTTGACGATACGTCTTGGAGATAAGAGTTGAAGTTTGTGGACACTAACGGACTGTGTTGTCCAGTTCACGTCCAGATGACCTCCGCGCGTGTGAGCTGATTCAGACGAGCAAGAAGCGCGCTTCTCCCGGCAAGAACAGAGCCAGCTACTGGCTGAACTTTCAAAATAAAACTTCAGAAAACAAATTCTTTCAGAAGATGAGTGAGTGAGTTACAGTAAGCTTTACTGTAACTCCAGCTGAAACGTGGGTCTAATTGACACAATGACCGGAACGTTCCCAGCTTTTTCCAGAGGAGAAAACCAGTTGTTAGAAACTTTTCTCCTTCGACACTAAAGTTTTAAAACGGAAGTGTCCCTTTAATATGGGAGGCGGGGTCTCCCCACCTCCTGAATGGCTTATTGGTTGGTTTAACCAAATAACGGATGGATATTTCATCCCATAGGCCGAAGGTCTCTGAAGGACAGTAGGAAAACTGTTTACATAAGCAGCCAGATGGACTGGCCCGTGAGATGGAGTTTTGTCTAGCTCGAAGACAAAACAGAAAAGGAAGTGAACAGCTTTTACCCTGACTCATGCCTTAGAAACAGAGTCTGCTTGTTCTGCAGAAATAAACCAGCAGAAGGTCAAACTCATGCAAGTAACAGATCATCATTAAATTGACAAAAATATACTGTTGATCAATTCTGAATTAACACACATTAAAAAGAAAGTTCAATCTGATTAATTGGTGTCCCTTAATTCAAAATAATTGTAACAAAAATAGTGTTCACTTGTGTCCTTGAGAGCTTCAAGAAAGTGTACCACTTAGAGTTTCAGAGATGCGGAGAGGTGAACTTAAAGGTCAAGCCTAAAATATCAGAGATGAGGTGTTCCACTACATTGTTTAGTGCGCACGTACATATACTCATCTGCTTGTAGCATTTTACAAGTGAAGTCTGGGCTCAAAAGGTCAGGTTCTCGTGCTGCGTGAGCGGACAAACCTGAGGCCCTGTTCTCATTTTGGGACCAGGACACATTCAGTAGTCTGAGATTTTATTGTCGTGTGTGGATGACAACCACAGCAGACTAGTTATTGTTTAGGGCGCACACACGCGCCACCAGCTCCTTGTAGCATTTTACAAGTAAAGTCTGGGCTCAAAAGGTCAGGTTCCTGTGCTGCGTGAGCGGACAAACCTGAGGCCCTGTTCCCATTTTGGGACCAGGACACATTCAGTAGTCTGAGATTTTATTGTCGTGTGTGGATGACAACCACAGCAGACTAGTTGTTGTTTAGGGCGCACACACGCGCCACCAGCTCCTTGTAGCATTTTACAAGTGAAGTCTGGGCTCGAAAGGCCAGGTTCCCGTACTGCGTGAGCGGGCAAACCTGGGGCCCTGTTCCCATTTTGGGACCAGGACACATTCAGTAGTCTTGAGATTTTATTGTCATGTGTGGATGGCAATTTTTCTTTATTACACAGGGGTCTGAGTGTTCTTGTGTGTTTAGACGTTCCGAACCAGCTAGTCTGTGTTCCTTAAAAACACAGAAACTGGTGGTAAAAACTAGGCATTTACTCTCCTTCTGTGAGTGAGAGCGCCTATAATGGTGCAGGAACATATCCTTTCCTCTTCTTTTGCTGGTGGCCCCTTGCAGCTCCTGTAGCTTTTCTGCCTGGTGGGCCTGCGATATCGAGGCCACTTGTCCTTGTCCATCCTGCCAAGGCCCCTCAGGCCCTGAGATGGTTTAACGTCAGAGAGTCATCCATAGCCTCATGGGTGGATAAGCTCTCAGCATCATCGATGTTGCAAGGAAAAAACTACCAGGTAGTGCAGCTGAACAGGTAGCTGAAAATCCTCCTCCTGGACTGTGCTGGATAGAGTCTCCTCGTTAGCCGGGGCTAAACGTGGAGGTACTTGTGAGCCCGCTAGCGGTGCTAAGACGGGCCCTCGAGCAGCGCAGCATCGGTAAAAAACACTTCGTCATGCGATGAATTCTACCGTCGATTCGTAGGATAGCGGAAAAGGCAAAATATGAGAAGGTTAGCTAGCAAGCTAGTCCAAGCATTTTCACATACCTCATGATGGAGTCCTTCGTTGTCCGCTCGTAGCCGCGCTAATCATGTTAGCAATGCTGTCTTCCGCCGCGTGTTGTCGTGGGTGCCCCTGGTTAACCGTGGGAGCTAGCCTGATAACGGCGGAGTTATTCCGTTTCCACTCTCCTTTCTCCGGGGTCATCCGCGAGAAAATCTTCGAGGGTCCTTGCGTGTAGCATCCCAGAGCAGAGCGGACAGGCCTCGTGGGTGTTCGTTGCTGAAAAGGGGGGTATCCAGATCCACTGAAGCAGGTTCGGGAGCCGGAGCTCACGGCCAGCCAGAGTTCCTCGTCCGAGGACATCCTCTCGCCGAGCTGCTCGGGGCTGCTGGCCTGTTATTTTCGTCAGCTTAGCAGGTAGCATGCTTCACAGTTAGCGTTCGCTAACCGAGCAGTAGAAAAGCAGAAGAGAAAAAGGCACAGGAGTTGGGGCTCGCTGGCCTGCTAGTCTTCTTTGACTTTTGGGTTTTCGCATTACCTTCTCGGGAGCCGTGGCTGAGAAGAGTTAAGCCCGTTAGCAGTGCTAACGTCGTCCTGAGACGTCTCCTTCCTCGTGTCGCTTTCGCCGGCTAGCCTGCTAGTTGTTAGCAGGGTAGCGGTGTCGCGCAGTCAGCGCCCTCGAGCGAAGCGTTCTGTGGAGAGAGGAGAAGAAAACTTCGGGGTGAAGAAAAATGTGCCGGGCCAGCCTTCGCCAGCCCAGCAGTCCGCAGTAGAAGATTCTCTGTATACTCTGTGTAGGGAGCGAGCTCACCTCTGGTCGAGCGATGAAGATACAGAGAAGATCCGAGAAGAGTGTTTCAGGTATTTACGAGGTGAAGGGCAAAAAGAGAAAGATGGACGGGCGTCAGCCGCTTAAATGCCCAGAAGGCGGGGCCTCTGGCGCGACGCTTACGCCCATGCTGTAAAGGCATGAGTGTATTACTTCAGGTCACCGTGCGGAGGCGCTGATTCCCATAGCAATTGTGTTGTATCGAGAGACCGAATGAAAGGGAACATATGTTTGCTTGTTGCTCTAACATAAATCCTTTTAAATTTTGTCAGCTTATGAAAACCCACATAACTCCATTAATGAAGGATCAAACTTTCCAAGTTAATAAAGAAAAATAACATAAAACTGAGCTGCAAAGAACATGTATGACACATGTAGCATTTTACAAAAAAGGCTACACACAGCTTTGCATCAAACTGATGGTTTGATGACAACAATTTGTATGCATACACACATAAGACATGCAAACATTAAATAATTACAACAGCAGCTACACATAAATAATATGTAATCAACTAAAAATACAAAATAAAGGTTGACTCAGTTCACAACTATATTACTCAAGTTTTTTGGTTAGTCGAGGAGATGCTGCCTGTCCTTGAACACACCAAGTGGATTCTCTCTCTGCAATTGATCATGTTCTGAAAATGATAAACACAAATCAAAATGCAAGCACAATCATTAAATTGCACAAAATTTAAATGTTCTTCTTCTTGGTTGAATTGCATTTTACTATATTTTAATTAAGTAAAAAAAAAAAAGCTAACCTGACAAACAGGAAAGTGGACAAGATTGTCCTGTTTCACTTGCCACATCCATAAGTCCAATTTACGCTGGAAAGCCGTGATCGTGTCGGACATCTGCGTGTGGACTTGTTTGCATCCCTGCAGCTTCTGATTCAGCTGGGCGAGATGGTCGTTATGTCACTCAACACAGCAAAGTCACACAGCCACTTTAGATCTGATAGTTCAGAAATGAGTTTTCCTTTACTCTGCTTCAAAAATGCTCCATATGAAAAAGACTTGGAAGCGTGGGCGATTTCTTCAGCCACAATGAAGCTAGCTTTCACTGCGGCCTCGTTTTTGGCTGAGGATTTCGTGAACAAACTCTGCTGCGACCGCAGTTTGCCTTTTAATTCTTGGGCAATGTGTTGCTTTTCTTGAAGGCTAGCTTTAGCGTACTTAGCTCCGTGTTTGGTTTGAAAATGTTGACGCAGATTGTACTCTTTGACAACCGACACCGCCTCGTAACACAAAAGACATACCGGTCTTTCTCCTTGAAGCACAAAAAGTATTCGCCTTCCCATCTTTCTTGAAACAGTCTTCCATCTACATCAACTTTTCTCTTTCTGGACATTTTGGGATCAATATTTATATCTCAATTCCACTCGTTGGCATGGATGTGGAAACACTGCCGCGGCTACCGTAGTCGAAAGGCATTGTGGGAAATATAGTTTTTGGTCAAAACACGCTCGTATTTATTTTTAGACACTCAAAACTTTTAAGCTAAGCTCTCGCGGGCCACATAAAATGACATGGCGGGCCACATCTGGCCCGCGGGCCTTGAGATTGACACATGTGGTGTAGACTCTTTGGCAGTGGTCTGCTCTCTTTTACTCTTTTAGTTGTCCTCATTTCTTTATTTTTGGTGTGTTTGCAGGATGTGCAGGAGAATGACCAACTGCATCTGGAAACTATGGTGATCTTTGTCACTGGGAGAGAGGATCCTTTCCATCCACCCAAAGACATCAAGATAATCATCGATGGAGCACAGGTCCTGAATGAAGTGTCTTCTGTTGAACAGCTGTTGTCATGTTCTTTGGGCTCATATACTCAACCTAAAATATCCCAAAAACTCTACTGTAACCTCTTGAATTCAGTCGAAGATGGAAGATTTTTTAGGACAGTTTTTGTTTGGTCTAGTGGGAGAGTCAATAAGTTATTAATTAGTTTAATTAATTAGCTATTAACTAGTAACATTTTTTTCCCCTGACCATTCTGAAAAGGAGACATTAGCTGTTTTTGTTTGAGGAAGAATATCTAATCTTTCTTTCACCCCATTTAGGGATATATGTTGCAAAGTTGAGTGTTATTTGTAACTTAATGGAGTAAGTTGTTTGAGTTTCAGAGTATTTAGTTCGGTTCTCTTAAACAGGTTTGACAAGGACAAAATGTACCCATTCCAAAGTCTGTTCGCTAAACTGCTGACATATTTGGCTGTTTTTTCTTTCTTTTGTTACTTTTAGTACCACTAGATCGCATGTGTCAAACTCAAGGCCCGTGGGCCAAATCCGGCCTACCATAACCGTTTCTGTGGCTCTCTACACCCTAGAGGGCAGGTGATTCTTTTTTTGCGGCAACATTTTGGCTTCAGGACTTTTGAAAATAAAACGAGTAATATTTTAAGTTTTAAATATTTTGTTACATCACTGACATGTTTAGCAATAAGAAATAAATAATGGTCAAGCTCAGGGCTGGATAAAGTAATAATTACAGGTAAAGTAATAATTACATGTATATGTGATTACTTTTTACCTGAATTTCCACCCTGTTAGGTCCTTGTTACACCTTGTTTGGTTCATAAACCTAACAGGGTGGAACATAACAGGGTGGAATTTTTTTAGCTAATCTAGCTGTAGCTCTTTATGTGGTCAACATTTAGCTAGCTAACCTTCAACAGAATAGCAAACCTTTAATGACTAAATCTAATATGTTGTTTTTTAAATTCTACCGAATAAACATTTCCCACAATTTATCTTAACAGGGTGGAACTTTAAGGTTGACTCATACAGGTTTAATATATTTAAGATAAAAAAAGTAAGGAGAGAGTGACAGATGAAGCTTACCTTGTTTTCCACGGTTGAATTCCCTCCAAAACCAATTGATGTAACTTCCTGTAAATGGCTTTTATGGAATTGTAGTCTTTTGAGGGCAAAAAGGAAACATTCTAACAGGGTGGAAAGTTACTACTGGGAAGTTACTACTGGAAAGTTACTACTGGGCTCTACCTGGTTAAATAGAGGTGATTGATTGATTGATTGATTGGACATGTATAATATCAAGAAAATATCAAATAAAAAATAGTTTCCACAGATTCAGTTTCTTAATAAAATAAGGTTTAATCCAGTCAATCAAATTATTGAAGAAATTTCTTTTTTAATTTAATTTTATTGTTTAAACTTCTTGAGGAAATCTTTTACACTACACTGCGGACACAATAAAATTGACCATCTATGTCACCAAAAAGGTGTGTAAAGTACAAAATAATATTTTAAATGCATTTCATTTATATTTGAATGATGGCAAACATCTAAGTGTATAGTTAAATACTTTGTTGTAAATATTTGGCACATTTTAGATAAAAATCAGGGTAAGAGAAACATGCGGACATGAATGTTGCCCCAAAAAAAGAATCACCAGGGCCACAGAGACAGAACTTCAAGATAACAGTTGTAAGCATGTTGTTCTCAGGTAGTGGGTCCCCATCCCTACACTCCCTGGTCTCTCAAGCCGTTTTCGCATTGGCCGGCCCTCAATGGCCCGGGCCGCCCCGCCTTCTAACCCGGGTACGGCGTGTTCACATTTTCCTTTTTTTCCCCGGGTCCGCCCTCATTTTGGAACCATCTTCACCATGGTTCTGATCGGGCCGGACTCCCCCAGCCCAGTTTGACGTCATTTACTGCTCACATTTGATTCGTTGTTTGCAGCAGTGGCTGGACTCGTTCTAACAACAACATCAGCGCTAGCTGAATTTCATTAAAATGTAACTACAGAAACCCCTAAAAAAATTATTAGCTGAATTAGTGTTTTTGAGTTTAATATTTGTTAATAACTGATTACAAATCAGCTTATGTATCAGCTTATGTTAGAACGTAAATAACACGAAGCGCGCACCCATTTCCGCCTTTCAGCGCGACCTGAATGTCATTAAAATATAACAAATATTGTCTAACTCTTGCGCGCAGCCAGGGTTTTAAAATATAACTAATAATCTCTAACTTCTACGTGCAGCTAGAATGTTAGGAGGGGTGATTCCTATATAGGTAAAGTGGACTCCTAAAAATCCAGTCTGCGGCAGTGGCTCAGAGAGATCGTGCACTGCTATTAGCCTCTACATTTTATCTTGACCCGGGGAAGCGGGTTCACTTCCCACCTGGTACAAAGTTATTTTACTTTTTTTTTTTTATTGGAGTAAATAAAAAGGAGTTTTAGCGGCGTCTCCTCTCTTAAAACACTGTAAGCGCGCACACAAGAACACTCCACCCACGTCAAGTGAACACCCCACCCACTTCAAGAGAACACCCCACCCACTTCAAGGCTTGCTCTCCACATAATGCGTAATGAACGGGGGCGGGCCAGGGCTGGCTCTGGGCCAACCTAGAGGAACCTAGAGGCCAACCTAGAGGCCAACCTAGAGGCCAACCTAGAGGCCAACCTAGAGGCCAACCAGGGACGAGCCGGACTGGGGAGGGCCATGCAATGCGAAAACGGCTTCTGTTAATTGTCTTGCTTATCTCCTCCCTTTTGTTGTCCAGGTGTTTGTGATTGTCATGCTGTGTGTTCATGTATATAAGGCCCTGTTTACACGGACACTGTGTGGGGGAAACGCAACTTTTGGGTATGTTAATTAGGTTGAAAGTTTTGCGTTGACATGGGCGAATTCTGTGGATACGACTCTCTCCCCCCCACCCCCCGTACTCATGAATTTACTGTAGTTACCATGCTGGGCCTGTAGATGGCGCTGTGATTTTTGGAACCTTCACCACTGCGCATGTGTGCAGCCTGGGGTAAACAGAGCACACGAGGCAGCCTGTTTTCCTCTCTGGCTAAAAGTTCAGCTACTACAAGTTGTTGTCAACAAGTTAACAACAAGTTAAAGCTGGAATTTGGATAAGAGTCAACAGATTTGACACCAAGTGGGGCCGCTTCATCTGCGCACCAGTTGCTGACTGGACCGGAACCGAGTCAACATGTCTGACTTTAGTCCGTGAGAATCAGCTGATTTACAGCAGCGCTACAAGGTAAACAATGTTCTTAATAATGTTTCCTTGTGTTTAGTTCGATCACAGAACAACCAACTGAGGTTTTATTTTTATTTTTTTCCTGCGAGGTCGAAGCTGTTCCACGAAGCGGACCGGCGGTTCGGATGTGGGTCCAGTTTCCACCAGGATGAACAACAGAGTCCAGTTCATTAAAGTTCGGTTAACGTGTTTTTAAAAGTGTTCAATTTAATTCTCAGTGTTTGTGACATGAGTTTGTGGTGTTGAATAAACAAATAAATTAAAAATCAACCTGGTGTCTTCATTTTCAGCAGCATGTTAGGCATGACGTAACGAGTCCAGATAGCTTCATTTAGCTCAGATAAATTTAAATATCTCCCACGCTAACATAAATACTGTTTATTATTGTTAAACTGTTAATATATAGCACATTTAGTATGTTATAGTGCAGCGTGACACGTGAAATGTCCGACTGCCTCGTTAACAGACAACTGGATCCAGGCAGCTGGCTCTCTTCCAACACAGATGCAGGTAAGGTGTAGAATAATTAAATATGAGAATCAAAATATATTCCATCAGCTATAGTTCAGAAAGTGGTGCGTGTGTCCACTGTCCAGTCCACCGCCATTGTTAAAATGCCGGCTGTCTGCGCGTGCGTGCTGCGTGCATGTGTTCAAACAAAAGCTCCACGGGAGATGTTTACATTATCAACGGGGGGTCAGCGAAAAACTTCCACCTTGAGAGCAGGGTCAGAAAAGTATCGGTGTCATCGAGGGGGGCCAGCAGCGTCGTGTAGGCGATAAGCAAAGTCGCAAAGAGAAAGTAGCGGTTACACTCAAAATACGCGCCGTGTAAACTGGCCCTAAGTCTGTGCCTCTGTGTTTATCATTGTCCTGGCATTGTCTCCTGTTGCCTCTGTCTCCTGAGTTCCTTGTGATTCCCTGAGTATGTAAGTTTGCTGCCCTGTCAGCTATTTTATGTTCTTTATATTAAACATTATTATTTTACCTGCCGAGTCGTCGTGCTGCCTGCAACCTTGGGTCTAAACCGCATCAAAACGTGACAACAGTTGTGTCTTTCAATATTATTATATCAGTCAAATCAAATATTTTTTATGTTTATAATGCCAAATTACTCAAACATGAAATATTTAATTTTTAGAAGTAGTCATCAAATGCAGAGAAAGTTATATTTTACCAGTTTGTTTATAGGTTGTTGTATCAATACTTTATTATATATTAGTTTGTTAGGTGGGTGAATGATCTG
>JBBPBX010022838.1:0-23985 GCA_038048925.1 Garcialebias charrua | reverse complement strand
CTTCTGACGCCAATAGCCCCCACATTGTTCAAACCAAGAGCTATTGATCAGCACAGGGGGCTAAGCACCCCTAAAGGGCAGATTCTAGAATCGCTCCTGTCAGAAAGTTATCAACAAATGCACATTTAAATTCAAAAAATGCGTTCAATACAGAAACAACTGGACTTTATTTGTAACAGAAAACGTTTCACTTCCCATCCGGCTTAATAAAGCTCCCCGGATGGGAAGTGAAACATCTGTTACAAATATAAGTCCAGTTGTTTCTGTATTGAACGCATTTTTTGATTCTATCATGTCCTGGACGACTGAGAATCTTCACCAGCATAAATTTAAATTCATTAGGTTTTAGAGCTGATCCGATGGTTGTTTAGCCGAGCTTCAAAAACATAAAAACAACTGTTTAGTCAATTGAACAGACTTTGTTTGGTGTGGTTGCAGCTGAGATACAAACTCCATACTCATTGTAAAATATCTTTGTTTAAAATTGTAGCCCTAAACATTAGTGTCAACACTGTTTGTCAGTTAGCATAATATCCCATGAAACCACTGCACATGTTTTAGAGAAACTTTCAGAAAGGAATTATACATCACATATATATTTACAATCTACTTTGTAATTTTTGGAGATAATCCAATTCAAGATGGCCACCACAGCTAGTTCTTCCACAGCACATGCTCTGAGAGGGTGGCCTTCTAATATTGCTAGAGATGACTACTATTTTTATACAACTTTTCATCCATCCATCCATCTATCCATCCATCCATCATCTTTACCCACTTCTTCCTTTTTGGATTGTGGGGGTCACGTCCAGCAATCGCTATGTGAGAGGTGGGGTACACCCTGGACATGTCTCCAGTCCATCACAGGGACACATAGAGACAAACAATCACTCTCTCACTCACACCTAGAGACAATTTAGAGTCACCAATCAGTCTAACATGCATGTTTTTGTTCTGTGGGAGGAAACCGGAGTACCTGGAGAAAACCCATGCATGCACGGAGAGAACATGCAAACTCCACCCAGAAAGGCCCCTGGACCAATGTGCCAGCGTGCCGCCCTCTACATATTTCTCAGAAACCAAACATATTTGTTTTAACCCTTCATATGAAAGGTAGTAGGCAGTATGTGTTCCTTCTAGGGCTTTAGAAGACCTCATTCTCACAACCTGCTTCAGATGTTTTGCATTGTTCTTTGTTTGTTTGATTTTTTTTTCTGTTTGGTTTGTTTTTTCTTTGCAACTGGATCCTGCTTGGATAAATGCAAATGCCTGGGAAAAACAAAACTCCCTGTCTTTGGCCAAATTCAAACTCAAATATATTTCCAATGAATTAGGTTGAGAAAAAACATTGTGTTAAAATTACCTTAATAAATCAATAAAATAAAATAATACGGTAATAAAAAATATTTTATATTTGTTTTTTCTCTGAGTAAAAAGTTTGTAAAGGTCTTTGCATGTCAAATAATTAAAATTTAGAAAACAGATGTGGAAACAAAATTGAAATTGCATCTTTGTATTAAAGTTTGTACATTTTTTTAACAACAGTAAATAAATACAACTTGTTCAGGGTCCTTTTTGCTTTTCAACGTAAAACTTTTTTTTTTCTCTTTCTGAGAAAAGTCTCAAAGAAAGTTCCATTATCAGTTGGTAGTTATTTACATACGGCAAACAAACCCAGCTGCTACCTGCCGCATGTTCACAAAGAGATTTATGGGAAGAGAAAACGCAGCACAGTTTTTCCAACATAACATAACCCCTTTATACCAGAGAAACTCAAACATATGAATTTAAAGGAATTGGATTTTGCAACATTTTGCCATAATTGATGTGTTTCATGATTATCAAAGCTTAGCTTCTATCTAGTATAGCACAACCTGAAACGCAAAAGGAACGTTTCAGACACAGAGTTGGAGATGGCTGTGCTTGGCTCAATTATGAGGTTACATGTATTTTTATTTTGGGTATAATATTTTAGCTTCCATTTTTAACATAGTTTTCCTCATCAGACGGGCCCATCCTACGGGCGCAAGTTTATGACAGGATATTTGTCGTTGATGGGAGTGTGGGCAGGAGAACGGCGAGTAGGACAGGTCTTAAAACAGGTTCATCAGCCATATCATGAATACTGACATCAGTTAAGTGGTGCTGATGAAGCCCTCCGGATAGAGGGCGAAATTTCCCTATAAAAATAAACTGTCCAGATGACCTGAAGAATCAGAATCAGAATCAGAATATATCTTTATTGGCAATTTTTTGCACCGAGGTACAAAGTTCGGCAATTGGCGCACGCACCATCCGAAGAGGGACGTACGCACGGAAAGTCGCAGCAATCTGAAACCGCGCCACCACAATCAGATATGGAAAAGGGAAAACACAATTAGGTATCATTTGTGGTATTCAAAAAAAGAATCTATCACACTTTGTCTTAAGACACTCTATGATAAAGTCCCAAAAACTCTACCAGCATTAAGCACAACGAGACACGACATGTTGCAGTTTGATGATGACAAGCAAGGAGATCAAAAGTCTGTGAGTAACATTCAGATAAGCACAGTCAGCAGTTGTCTCAGCTCGGCGCCATCCGAGCGCACACACAGAGACCTCTGGGGGAGGGGGGGGGAGGGCAGCGCACTTCAGCTCCCAGCTACAGGAGAAGATTTGTAGACAGCCTTCAAAATTCAAGGTTGCTCAGAGACCAGATTAGATAGTTGCTTTATTTTTCAGTCAGGCCACAGTGTGACTGCAGTCTTAAGTCCAGGTGCTGTTTCTGGGTCCAAATCGCCAAATCAAGAGAGGTTCAGAGCTACAAGATCCTTCCGTCATACCTGTCAAGTTTTGGATTTAAAAATAAGGGAAATTTTCTGCCGGGTACACCGAGCCATCCCACTAGCCCAGGGATCTACAACCTTTATGATCAAAAGAGCCATTTCTGCCCCTTTGTTCACTAAATTAAACGTTTCCGGAGCCACAATACCTGCTACAACTGGGATTCTCAACTGGTGGCCCACAGACCACTTTAAGTTTGTTAAAGGACAATTTTCTGACCTGTAGTTTTCTGGCCATTGTAAAGCTGAAAATATCTAATGATTTGTTGATATTTTTATATTTTAGACTAAAAAAGACCAGATTATCATAAAGAAGGAAAAATAATGTGATCTTTCCCAATTAAAAAATAAAATAATGAACTATGCAGGTCTAGGTAAATTATTTTAATTGTGGAAAAATTAAATATCCTACTTCGAATAAATAAAGTTAACTTATGTTTTACTCCTTCTATTAGTTCTAGTATTCACACATTTGCAAAGGAAATGACAGGAAAAACTGCTAAAACTAGCCCTTTTTGTTGTTATAAGAACAAATAAAATTCAGTTTAAAGTTAGTTTTGATCAAAGCTTGGAAGAGCCACTGCTGAGGGACCAAAGAGCCGCATGTGGCTCCAGAGCCGCAGGTTGCAGACCCCTGCACTAGCCCAACCAAAGTCCAGAACCCCTTACATTTTAAGACAGGTTTACAAGAAATCTAAAATAACTACCTATCAGCCTCTTTCAAACCAGTTATGTGATCAACCAGTTATGTGATCACAATCTGACAGGCTTACCTTTGTGCTTGACGGATTTTTCATGCTGACGGACATCGTTCCTTCCCCCATGAGAGAGAGACACTAAAGTCGCGGTTACAAATCTTAAAAAACGCGTAATAAACTTTAGGAAAGTAAATTCGCTGTCCCATTTTTCAACATATTTACACGAAGTCTTAACTTTTTTGGCAGGGACGCGTTCTCTCTGTGTTTTTCCGGGTTTGTTCCTGACCGCGCCAGCCCTAACATCGCGAGAACTGCCACCGAGGCGACTGCAGGTGGCAGTTCTCGCGAGACTAGTGACAGAGGCACCGGAATGTTTTATTTTTATTTTTTTTATAATATTGTAATACGGGAGATTTCCGGGAAAATAATAATTCGGGATCACGACGGGAAAGAGGGGTAAAATACGGTAGTTTCCCGGCCAAAACGGGAGACTTGACAGATATGCCTTCCGTATGTGCCCTGTTTGGAGCCGGGCGGCTGTAAACGAGTTCCAAACACACCGCAGGTCACAGACACCGCTGCTCCCATCGTATGGTTCGGCTCGCACAACAGCTGGGAAGGTCATAACCTGGATCAAAGCATTTTCGCTGAGCAGGAAGTCTCGCCAGCACTCCGAACGCGGCGGTCCTCCTCAGCCTTCAGTGGCAGACAGCCACCAGTATCCCAATAATCCACAGAGATTCCACGTCCCCGACAGGAAAAGCGGTCAGACACATTAGCCTGCTCCTCGAGTCCATAATGTAGCTCACCACACGCGTGTCGATGGGGCGCACCGGCTCTCCCTGGCCGGTGCGCTTCGCGGAAATTTTTTTTATCGATAGTATCGATAGAGGAAATAGCCCAGAAAACAGTCCACGCACATAAATCCATTCCAAATTGGTTCGAGCGAGCGCTGAAGAGTTACAGACGAGACAAATGCAGAAGCAGGGGAGGGGGGGAACTAGGGAGGGTAGGAGCAAAAAGATACGCGACTTGCTTTGCCGAGAGCGGAAGTCAGAAGTAACCCCTTTATACCAGAGAAACTCAAAACATATGAATTTAAAGGAATCGGATTTTGCATTTTGGATTTTGACTGAGAATTATT
This sequence comes from Garcialebias charrua, assembly GCA_038048925.1. Taxonomy (NCBI): domain Eukaryota; kingdom Metazoa; phylum Chordata; class Actinopteri; order Cyprinodontiformes; family Rivulidae; genus Garcialebias; species Garcialebias charrua. The sequence continues at coordinate 19,318 of JBBPBX010022838.1, read as the reverse complement.
GGATTTGATACCTGGATGAATGAGCATGGACTTTGTTGGTGCGAGTAATTATTAACATTTGTGACAGCTGGTGATCAAACTGAGTGTTGAGTAGGCCTATTGCTTTCTGTTAATCTTCACAGACCGCTGTGGTCTGTTTACCATTACCATGGTAATCTGACGCAATGGCGGAGTACATCGCTCATTCTCAGGCACCGCTAGACAAGTGAGCACTGGGTGTATACTTAATTTACAATAGCCTACATCCCTGTATATACAACGTAGGCCTCCCATCTCACTCATATATTTTTGAAAGATTTTAAAAATACATATATAAAATTAATAGATTTTTGCACCACCATATCACCCTTCGTAAGCCAGTTCTCACAGGTTAGGATTAATAAATAAATAAATAAAAATTAAAGGAATAATCATTATAATTTTTTTCTTTAAAGATGCTCAGAATCTAAATCCTGCCCTTTATCATGCTGAGTTGTATAGGTCATAAACACCTAGATCAGAATGAGAAGCTTGGCATGTTCGGTGTGACCCATGTTTGGCTGTGGATGGGTACAGCAACAAAAATGTTTCAAATGCCACCATGCCAATAAAATAACACCCTAATGATCTTTGAGGAAGTTTACAGGTAATAAACACAGACAAACCAGACGGTCAGAGCCACTCACTTACTTTAGAAAATCTATTTGCACTATAGTTGTGTATGTGTACAATAGCTGTACTAGTTTGACACATTTGTTAGAAAACAAAAATTAAAATCAAATAAGTACACAGGAAAGTTTTCCAAAGATAGTTTTTGATGTGATGTTAAAGTAAAAAATGTAGAAAACAATTGTATTTGTTGAATCCCACATAAAAATGAATGATGACAAGTCATTTTTTAATTTTTGATTCTCAAAGAAAAAAACAATTGAACAAAAGGCACACTGACCTCATTTCATTATTCTTTTTTTTTTTTTGTAATTCAAAAAATACATAATTGTTTTCTGCATTTTTGATTTTAACCTCACATCAAAAATCCAACTTTGGAAAAGTGTCCTGTGGACTTATTTGATTTTGATATTTGTTTTCTGCAGACTGTTCTGATGGTCGATACATACAGTAAACTAACACACATTGTTATATGATATTCATGATATGACATGATATTCAGTAATAAAAAGAAAACTGTTGATGTTCCATTCAAAATTGAGGGTGTTGAGATTTGTAGAGTGAATGAGGTGAAGTTTTTGGGTGTTATTGATGACAAACTGACATGGAAACAACACATAAATTCTGTAAGAATAAAAATAGCTAAATCGATTGCAGTACTATACAAGGTCAGAGACCTATTGAATGATAAAGCTCTGTATTTGTTGTATAACACAATCATTGTTCCACACTTAATCTATTGTATTGATGTTTGGGGGAAAGTGTGTAAAACAATTACAAAGCCTGTTTTTGTATTACAGAAAAGAGCTGTAACAATTATCACTAGAAAGCATTACTGTCATCCATCAAGCACATTATTTTATCAACTGAAGTTATTGAAGTTCCATGATTTAGTAGATTATAATATTTTATCAGTTATGGATAGGGCTCAGAATAATGCATTACCTTTAAATATCCAAATGCATTTTGTTAAAAGACAAAGTTCTTAATCTTAAGGGGACAGAGATATTTGTAAAACCACAATTCAGAACTAGTTTGAAAGGGACGATCTACCTCAATCCAGGGAATTGGATTGTGGAATGGTTTGGAGAATGAAGTTAAAAATGCCAAGTCAATGTTTACGTTCAAGAAAATGATCAAAACGAATTTGTTAAAAAAAATGAAATAACGTAATGTGTATTGTATTAGTTAGAAAATTAGAAAGAGTTATTCATTTTGTACTGTTAATATAGCGTAATGTGTATTGTATTAGTTTGAAAATTAGAAAGAGTTATTCATTTTGTACTGTTGCTTTAAGATTATTATTGTTTAAACTGATTGTTTGAAAAAAGGGGCAGATATAATAAAATTTATTCTTCTTTCTGCTACCTTTCATTTTTTTATATTTTGTACATTATCATTTATGGGATTGTCTTGTATTGTGTTTTTTGTAAAAAAAAAAAGAACAAATTTAATAAACATAAACATTGTGGTGTAGTAGCAGAAATGGACAGTTACGTTTTGTTCAAGTGTAACAAATGAGTTCAGCTTAAAGATGAAGATATGTGTAGTAGACATGACCAGGTCCCCTAAGATGCTCTTTACTGAATTCTCAGTAAACAGATATTTAGTCTTTGTTAGTTTGAATCAAACAACATATTCATTCACAAAGACTATTTCTATTCTTTGATTTTGTTCTAATACAAATATAATCAGAGCATCACCTGTGTTAGTCATGAGCAGTGTTGTATCTTTACTAGGCTTGTTATAGATAAACCGATACGACCGGATATCCGGTTTGACAAGCTAGCGATGTGGTTGCATCGATAGCAGCCACGTAAACCGACAGCAACCAGCCACAAATCCAGAGATGAACCGGTTGAAGAGACACGGACCGGTTATCGCGAGACTTGCTGGGTTTACAATGCGTTTCTAAAACAACGCGAGAGTTGGAAATGCCCGCGAAGCTATTCTCACGCATGCGCCGTAGCTCACCAAGACGACAACATGGATGTAAATAGTAGCCGCGCTACTAGCGAGTCACCGCGAAAGATTTTCAATACATCAGCCAGACAAAACTCTAAAGTGTGGAACGTTTTCGGGTTTTACTAGAAGGACGGAAAACTCGACAAAAGCCACGCTATTTGTAAGCTATGCAGAGCACCTCTGAAGTGCACGACAAACCTCGACCAACATGCAACGAGGAAACGCAGAGAGGAGTACTGCGAACTTCTCAAGCCTCATAACAACGAGCAGGAGCATGTAGCTGCCACACAGAAAGCGACGGGTAGTTTTTAACATGGAGGGTGAACTTATGGATGTTTCTCAACGGCCTACGCGACGTGTCAACGCCTCATTTGTTATCACTAAATTTTACGGACAACTCGGTGATAGTTCATCACGAGCTACACAGTCCTTGAAGATCTCTTCCACACTGCAGTAGCTCTGGACCTCCGTTTTAAGACTGCAGCAGTGTTTTAAGTCCCTGCGCTTCCTCAGTAGCCATGATTCAGAGAGGACATTCACAAGCCTGTCAGCAGAAACAACATCCCTGCATCACAAGGTAAATCCCCCAACACACTGTCAAAATACATCTACAGTCTGCTGTGTTTTGTTGCTGTCACTAGATTTATTCTGCCTACTGTTTTTTGATTGTTTACACTGCATTTAACCATACTGTACACTAAATGTAATGTCATGTTTTATTTCTAGGTAACGGGGGATTCAGTTCAGAGAGGTCCAGTGCAGACTGAACCTGCAAATGGAGATCTGGACGTCTGCATTGATACACCCCAGACCCAAGATGAGCATAAAGGTTTGTGTTTTATAACTTGTGATCAAGAATGAGCTGACTTTGTCTTAAACTTGTGCTGCTGTCATTGTATCAGCATAAAACACATTCACTATAATGAGAGAATCTGCATGCACAGAAAGAGTTAAATAATAATCATGATGATAATGATACATCTTTTACAAATGTTATACACGAGTCCCTACATAAATAAATTCTGAACATCAGATGAAGATTTTTACATAAAATGGTAAAGTCAGTAAAAAAAAAAATAAAAACTTCATGGCTAACACAGCCAGTAATATATGGTGCTTGTTTTCTATTTCAGATGATGAACCACCTTGTAAAAAGAAGAAAATGTCAACGCTGGACGAGCTGTTGGGAGACTTTGAAGTGAGGATGGCAACTAGATCTGTGAGGGACCAGGCCAGTGAAGAAGTCAAGGGGTAAAGAGAGCATGATTTTATATTAATCCGTGCCCACCTGCTTACACAAACTCATGTTCGTGCTGCTGTTGTTAGGTGTACTGTTCTTGCATTATGTTTTGTATTATTAAGTTCAAGTGTTTATTTGTCATATGCAGTTTAACACAGGGTTAACTTAGTACAATGAAATGCTCAGGATGAGAAAAAACGATTTTGACTTGCTAAAAAAACAACAAGCAAACAGGAAATACTAAAGCATGCAATAAGGGTACAAAATAAACTACCAAAAAGTGAAACAGTAATTATAATATTTACAAAGTTTCTGAAGAGAAAAATAGTAAACAACATGGTAGAATTTTAACGGTGAAGCAGGATGAATTTGTGTGAATAACTATTTCAAGGTAGTAATGAAATATAAGCTAAAATGCACATGATCTATATTGCACATAACCACCTAACTACAGGTTGTGTGACAGGTTATTGCACAGCGGGTTATTGCACACACAGGAGCTTTGTGCTTACGGTAGCTTATTCCTGGGTTTTTTTTCATAGTGATTTTTATTTTATTACATGCTGCTGTAACCATTTGTGCCTTTTATATTTTTTCTGTATTTTCTGTAGGAAATTTTCTTTTAGCTGGTCTTTTTAGGTCCATGTTTAAAAATAAACACATTTAACATGTGATTATTTTGTTTGGCTTTTTACTTTATTTTTACCAGTGCTTTACAGCACCCTTTTAGATATGATATATGTGGACTTTTACAAATTTAAAAATGCTCTAAGAATGTCACATTGATAGAAATGGTCCTTTTTCTTTCATAATGAAATATTTGTCTACCGGTACATCAACAAATGTTAAAACGTAGAACTATTTGAAGTTTATTCGAATCGAACCGAATCGAACCGAATCACTTTTACACTGCATCGAATCGAATCGTTCCGCTTTTTAAAATAAATCGTTTTTGAATCGAATCGTAACCTTTGTATCTAGATGTGAATCGAATCGTCTGTCCCACAGAGATGTAAAACCCTAATCTTTACAATATGTTTTATGATCACATATGTTATATGCTGTGTTATTCTTTGATGTGAAGCATTACTGTGTCACTTTTGCAAATGAAGGTGTCTAATAACTATGGCAAAGTTGAATTTTATGTCAAATTGTGCTTTTCAGATTTGTTTTAGAAGTGTTAAGACGCTAATCCAAGTATTTTACTACTGGAGACTATGTGTCTGTCTTTTTCCTAAACATTTCTTTCTGCTTCTGGCTTTAACCTTGAATCTTGATAACAGCAAGTGAACTCCTTGACTTGTCTCTAACTCCCTTCGACTGGTTCTTCTGAACCAATCGGAGAAGGACAAGTCACTGATCTCAGATCCTCTACAAAAAGTTCAAAGCTTTGCTGGAACTTGCAATTCTGGTGAGGAAGAGTTGGAATGGACAGAGACCTGAAAGTCCTTTGTCTTGATCGCTGATTAAGCTACAGTCATGAGTCAAAGACCGGCTTATCAGTTGGAACTGATGGACGTCTCCATCCAGTTCACCGAGCAAAAGCTCTCTAGAACTTTCTTGAGGAACGCTTTATTTTGAAAACTGACCAGGACGTGCCACTGTCTTTGACGAAGAAGGCAGGTGTCATGACACGTGAATCCATGAACACACCGAGGTACACCGGACTTCACGGGCCCAGAACCTGTGAAGCTCAGATTGCTTCAGCAACCCTACCAACTGAGACGAACGTCAACAGGTACAGAGTTGCTGATGTTTCCTGGATCATGCTATGGAGTCGAGCTAGTTTTCGTGCGGAGAAGTGTCAGTTCTGGTTAAACTCAAAATAGATAACTTCCTCTTAAAACCTCTCCAACCTCTCCCTATTCCTCTTAAACCTCTTTTATTTCATTCTAAGCTGGTAACTACATTTTTAAGCTAAAGCGCCACAGATAAATAGGATTTGTCATCCTGTACTTATGTCTGTTGTGTTACAATTTAAATATGCTGACGTGTTAAATTGCAAGAAAGTTAAATCGGTCAATCAAGTGTAATGGTGTTAATTTTAGTTGATTTATTTTAAATAAAAGGTAGTGTATTTTGGCATACCAACTAAGATCAACATCTCATTGTCACTTAATGGCTTTATGGTTTATTTGTCCATCATAACTGATCACAGAAATATTGGGTAAACTGAAAAAGAAAAGAATCCGTGAAATACTATTCAATCTGAATAAGTAAATAATTAAGGTAAAAGGTGTCAGTTTAATACTAACCCCTTAATACTCCTACATCTGGTGGCCCTGTATGAGTTTTTCTAATTAAAGGATTATTCATAAATCTGTGATCTCTCATGAACTGAAATGTCATGTTTGCATATTATCCAATTTTTAACTCTGAAGATAATATATTTTTGGCTGGAGGTGTTCAAGACATAGCAGAAGTGCATGTACTGACATTTGAAGCTGAAATTGTTATTTGTTCAATTTTTTAAATGCTATAAGTAGTTTTGGTGGGTATTTGTCAGGCTATGTGGGAAGTGTCTGTTGGTTCTGATAGACACGGTCCAGATTACGTTGTCCATAAGCTGGGGCGAACTCACCGCAAAATGACCAGAGTCATTTTAGAAGCTATTATTAACATCTACAAGATTGCTGTGTGGTGTTTTTACATTTTAGAGCAGGTCAAAGAAGCATATTACTGTTAGAACGTTGCGGATGAGTTCTGTTCAGACCCGAATTCTGCTCCATTACAAGTGGACGGTACCGACCTTGAAGCGGCTCCGAGAGTCCGTGTTGTGTTACAGTTGAAGGGCTGTGTTACTAAGCGTAGCTAAGTTGTGCCTATTGTAAATGTGATTGCCACGTTTCAGAAATTTGGAAAGTTAATTTGAAGCGTTTGAGTTATGTAAGAGTCCGTAAAGTTGTGTTCCGTTGTGCTAAGGTAACGTTAAAGTGACGTGTCATACACGTTTGTTTATGAGCTGTGATTGGATAAAACGAGAGCTGTGATCTGTCAGTCACGTCTCGTATCTGTAAAGCGAGTGCTGATTCGCTGAAGTGGGGATGCACGTCGATGCGACCAGCCCACTTTTGTCGTCATTTCCGGCACTGTATTGGTCGAAGGAAATAAGACTACATTAACCATGTATGCTTGGGAAAATAACTATAAGCGCTGTGATTGATTGGTTGACGTCACGTATTTGTGTAGCGAGCTCCGCCTCGCTGGACGCTTGTGACGCGCTACGCACGCTGCGTCAGCCCGTCCCGCTCTGTCATCAGACTACGTGACCCCAACACAAGACGAACGGAGATTTCACTAAAAGTTTAAAAACTCAATTTAAGCCATCTAAACTGTCTAACCACATAGATTTGTCTTTGACAAGAACATGGTTCGAGCGATTATCATGTACAGGCTCCAGCTCTTTCCAATGTTGATATTTTTACCGAATTGTTAGATGCTACTTGCAAGCTAACTGCTAAGCTAACGGGAGTCAACAGCGTCGCTATAGCGGCCATGAAGAGTAATTACGGTCACCTCGTGATAACATTAAGACTTGAATCTGCCCCTTGTTGGTTAAAAGATGTTAACAGATGAGTTCTATCAAAACATACAAATTCAGCATTTTTATGGTAAAATACCATCTTTAAAATTGTTCTGTGTACAAACCAAAAACTCCTGTTTATTTTAAATACAGATTTTAGAATAACAGAGATGCAGACAAACATATTTTGCTTATTTTAAATACTGAAGAGATTTACAATAACTTTCAAAAAAGCCTCTTCTATTTGATTTTCACATTAAATCAAAGAACAAAATGATGGAGAACGGTGCATTTCCACATTAAGCTCTTCACATCTCTGCATTTTAAACAGAATTGGTGTACACATCTGTACACTTTTAGTTAAAAATTGCATTTTTTAACATTTTTCTGTGTACAATTAATGACTCCAGTTTATTTTAAATAAGGAAATATTTAAAATAACAAACTACAAGCATCTCTCATTAAATCAGAAAAGGTGGGAGATGACAATTATGATGAAGCTTTACAGTTGCTCGCAGCAAAGCTCGAATTGTTAAGGCAAAATAACATACGAAAAAGAGAAGAATTTCACCAAAATAGCCTTGAGTTAAAACGTGAGATTAGACAATTAAAAAATAAANACATTCAAAAAAGCATATTCTATTTGATTTTCACATTAAATCAAAGAACAAAATGATGGAGAGCGGTGCATTTCCACATTAAGCTCTTCACATCTCTGCATTTTAAACAGAATTGGTGTACACATCTGTACACTTTTAGTTAAAATCACGTTTTTTAACGTTTTTCTGTGTACAATTAATGACTCCAGTTTATTTTAAATAAGGAAATATTTAAAAAACAAACTACTGTACAAGCATCTCTCATTAAATCAGAAAGGATAGGAGATGACAACTATGATGAAGCTTTACAACTGCTCGCAACAAAGCTTGAATTGTTAAGGCATAATAACAGACGAAGAAGAGAAGAATTTCACCAAAATAGCCTTGAGTTAAAACGTGAGATTAGACAATTAAAAATAAAATGGTGCCCTGTAAATGTTTTTGAAGCTCACAGACAAAGCAATGACCCAATCTGGTTCAAACGAAACCCAGTCGAAAATGTCAAATCCCACTCGCTGGAGCTGGAAGGGACAAGTTCATCAACTCCCTCTCCTAAAATAGGTGAGAAAAAACATGATTTTCAAACTAACAAACCACGAAATGTGGATGCCAGCTGGAACAGAGACCAATTATGGTTTAATAGGAAGAGCCCTGCTCCTGTCCCTGTACCTCGGACGAGACAGTCCGGGACAAGCAAAAGGTCACAAAAGTTCCAGAAAAAAGGCACCATACCTCAAGCTCTGATGAGATAGTGGACATAAGTTGGTTGTTGGAAAACTTGAATGTTACTACGGATGACCAACCTGGTACATTGAGTGACCTTGTCTTTGATAACTCAGAGCACATGAATAACCCAGAGCACACAGTTGATGACAAAGACAGCAAACAAATTGTTGATAGTCTACAACATCCTGAAGGTCATGATGCTGACAGCCAACAAGATGCTGACAGTGAACATGATTATACAGCCAGAGGTACACGTAAACAGAAACGTGTGCCAAGACCTGTAAGGTTTCTGTATGACTTTGTAAAAAGGGGGTAGCTAAGAAAGCTTACCTGCCTATCACACTGGAAGGTGTCCTTGTGCCTGAAGCCCTCCTGGACGGCAGTGCAGACAACCATTATGTCAGCCAAACTGTTCGAGGAGCTAAGGACCGCCGCTAACGGTGTTGACAGGCAAATACCCTTTGAGGAATGTGCTATTGAACTGCAAGGCCTCGCAGGGACGAGAACAACCCTAACAACTATAGCTATGGTTCACATGCAGATTGGCGAAATGACACTATGCCACCCGGTATTTGTGTCTAAACTTGACTCATTCCCATTTCTGGTTGGCCAAGACTTTATAAACCGCTTTGAAGCAATTATAGACTATGGCCAACAGAAGATATGGGCAACAGTGAGAAAACCCCTGCCAATAAAAGTGCCTCCTAGTTGTGATACAGACTGCCTAACCGCAGGTACCGCAGAGGACACAAGGGTACCCTCATCCGAGGACAAGAGCCCGGTAAGTGAACCTTCAACTACAGGTGAGACAGAAGAGACCTAACAGTTGGACCAAACTCTGGCCCAACAAGAGAACCTCCTCTGTGAGCTGGAACAATCAGCACTCACTGAACACTACCGACCACAGGTAGAAGAAGGTGTGGAGGTCCAAGGATCCCGTGCCGAAGACGCTGTACTGTCCTCTGGGACAGGTAATTCGGCAATCAGCCAAGCTTTCGATGAAACCTTGGTTCAAGACTTTTGTTTGTGGACTTCACATCTGCCTTCAACACCATGATCCCCCAAACTCTGATAGACAAACTATCTACACTTGGACTGAGCCCCTCTATTTGTAACTGGGTACTAGACTTCTTAACAAACAGACCACAGTCCGTGAAGATCCACAACTTCTCCTCCTCCACCATAACCCTCAGCACTGGCTCTCCTCAAGGATGTGTGCTGAGCCCCTTCTGTTCACTCTGCTCACATATGATTGTACAGCCACACATCCAGGCTGTCATATTGTTAAGTTTGCAGATGATACAGCGGTGGTGGGATGCATCACAAACAATGATGAGTCCAGCTACAGACAGGAGGTGGAACACCTGGAGAGCTGGTGCAAAGAGAATAATCTTCACATGAATGTGAAGAAGACAAAGGAGATGATTGTGGACTTCAGAAGGAACAAACACACCCACGCCCCACTGAAAATAGGTGGGTCTGCAGTGGAAGTGGTCTCCAGCTACAAATACTTGGGTGTACACATGAATGATAATCTCAGCTGGAGCAACAACACCACCAGCCTGATCAAGAAAGGTCATCAGAGACTCTACTTCCTCAGACGGCTGAGACGTGCTGGTCTGAGCAGCCCAGTTCTCACCTCGTTCTACAGGTGTGCAGTGGAGAGCGTCCTGTGCTCCAGCATCAACGTGTGGCATGGAGGCTGCACAGTTGAAGAGAGGAAAGCTCTACAGAGAGTGGTGAAGGCTGCACAGAAGTCTGTTGGAGTCAGTCTCCCCACCATCACAGACATTTACACCTCCAGATGCAGGAAAAGAGCCACCTGCATCATGAAAGACCTCACTCACCCAGCACACTCACTCTTTGCCCCACTCCCCTCAGGACGGAGGTTGAGGAGCATCAAATGTAGAACCACTAGACTGAGGAACAGCTTCTACCCTGAGGCTGTTAGACTCATGAATAAATAAAAATAAAAAAAAAAATAAACACTGCAAAATATCACATTGTGCTGATGCTGATCTGTTTTCTTGTTGCTGTGTTCATCTGTGTTCATCTGTGACCATCTGCTCATACAAACTCATGTTCGTGCTGCTGTTTATTCCCACTATATTAAGCTTAGTGTATTACTAGTTGATGTTTTTCTTAGTTAATTCTAGATGTTATTACTGTTTTTCTCTTGCATTTGTTGTTGGATGTAACTGGGACCCCGTGTACATAATCTCGTTTTCATCACATGTACCACATGCGGTGCAAATGACAATAAAGACTCTCTGACTCTGACTCTGATTTGAGTCCAGAGAAGGACAGTCAACCAGATGCTGACAGTCACTTGGACATCATTGCTACAGATTTCGAGGACCCCTCATCAGACGGGGGGGGGGGGGCAAACTCACACTACAATGACAGTGACCTATCGCAGACTGACAAATCAGATACACCTGCGATTGCACGGACGTTTGAGACACGCCTGAATTACACAGAAAGAGGTCAACGTAAGAAGATACGTTGGCCGAAACCTAAAAGATTCCTGTGTACTGTCTACTCTCAGCTGCGCAAACAGCTTAAACTAGACAATGGCATCCTAACTTGTGCCCACGGACGGACGTCCTCACCCTTGTTCGTGGTCCCCCATAACCACAGGGGGGTGATGTTAGGTCATGCCCAAGACAAAGACAAAGTGTCCTCAATTGTCTATGTAATCAAAATCAGCAAAGGCCGCAAAGAGCCAATTGCTAGATGGGTACATCGAAATCAGATCAAACCTTACAAGGCGTTCAATGACTCCACAAAAGACAAAGATCTCACAAACTCACCGACTTCATGGGATAATAAGGTCGTCCAAACACAAGTTAGTAAATAAACTAATCAGGTTTAAACTACTGTATTTTCCACCCTATAAGTCATATTGTCCAACTTGAACTTAGAAACGCTAAGTCTAAAACCCACAACAAAAAACTAACCTTAACAACCGTTTAAATCTACGAGATTTAAGTTGACCTCGGTTATAAAGTTGAGACCCGTTTTTCTTGTGTGTTACATTTTGGAATCTGACGACAAGAGTGTGTTGAAGCAGTGAAACGTTGTTACCTTGTTGTTTAGTCATTACTGTTGTCATTATTTGAGATATTGTTTTGGTTCTGAACACTCCCAGCCAAAAAGGTTTTGTATTAACATTGGTTAATGAATGATATGGATTTAACTATGCCAACATGCAGTTCATTTTGTTAAATCTCAATCGTTGAAGAGTCAATGTAGTTTAAAGCTACTCAAGGTACCATAAACTACACTGGTCTCACAATTTCTAAATTGAACCGATTCGATCGTTTCTATTCTAGATTATCTATTCATTTTGATGAGTCTCGCCATAGACTTCAAAATTTATTAGGAATACCAAATCCTACGTCGTTCGTCTAAAAGACAACAGACATTTAGACCAAACTATATTTCCTTTTTCTATTTTAGTTTAACCTAAACTAAGTATTGAATGGAGGAATAGTTTGGAAAGATGAGGCCTTCGTTACAGAAGCCCTCCAAAAACTTTATAGGTATAGATCCCTATATCTGCTTTTTACAGCATTGATCCACCCCTTAATTGGTAATTGTAACTGATCTAAACCATGATAGCTTACATACCAGGTGCATATAGGTAAGGCTAATTTAAAATCCCACTCATAAGCCCACCTAAAACCACATAATTGCATGACACATTGAACCAGAGTCGCACGGACTGGAAACCAACCAGCCTTCAACCTTCGATGTGGGGACCTGCTACTCCAACGATAGTCTTCAGCCTTCATCCAAGGGTCGCCTCCTCTGCGTCAATCGAGGGATCCCCTCTACATGCTGATTATAAAAACAATTGTTGCTGATCAATCAACAAAACTAATTGTTGTGGAATTACTGCTGTGGAATTACCGCTGTGGATTATAAGACTTTGTTTTCCAAAGGATTAAAAGCTTACCGCAATGGGATTACCTACGAACAGTATGGAAGTTCCAAAAACTTTATGGGATTATAATTTTGATTTTTCTTCATCTACTTGCTGGATTACTTCAAGATTAAAGACAGTTCAAGGTATCCTTTTGTGTTGGACCTCATTCCTAAGGACTGACGATGACTTCCAAAAGGGATGAGATGTAATGGACATGACGAGGTCCCCTAAGATGCTCTTTACTGAATTCTCAGTAAACAGACATTTAGTCTTTGTTAGTTTGAATCAAACAACATATTCATTCACAAAGACTATTACTATTCTTTGATTTTGTTCTAATACAAATATAATCAGAGCATCACCTGTGTTAGTCATGAGCAATGTTGTATCTTTACAATATGTTTTATGATCACATATGTTATATGCTGTGTTATTCTTTAATGTGAAGCATTACTGTGTCACTTCTGCAAATGAAGGTGTCTAATAACTATGGCAAAGTTGAATTTTATGTCAAATTGTGCTTTTCAGATTTGTTTTAGAACTGTTAAGACGCTAATCCAAGTATTTTACTGCTGGAGACTATGCGTCTGTCTTTTTCCTAAACATTTCTCTCTGCTTCTGGCTTTAACCTTGAAACTTGATAACAGCAAGTGAACTCCTTGACTTGTCTCTAACTCCCTTCGACTGGTTCTTCTGAACCAATCGGAGAAGGATAAGTCACTGATCTCAGATCCTCTCTCAAAAAAGTTCCAAGCTTTGCTGGAACTTGCAGTTCCGGTGAGGAAGAGTTGGAATGGACAGAGACCTGAAAGCCCTCTGTCTTGATCGCTGATTAAGCTGTAGTCACGAGTTAAAGACCGGCTTATCAGTTGGAACTGATGGACGTCTCAATCCAGTTCACCGAGCAAAAGCTCTCTAGAACTTTCTTGAGGAACGCTTTATTTTGAAAACGGACCAGGACGTGCCATTGTCTTTGACGAAGAAGGCAGGCGTCACGACACGTGAATCCATGAACACACCGAGGTACACCGGACTTCACGGGCCCAGAACCTGTGAAGCTCAGATTGCTTCTGCAACCCTACCAACCGAGACGAACGTCAAACAGGTACAGAGTTGCTGATGTTTCCTGGATCGTGCTATGGAGTCGAGCTGGTCTTCGTACGGAAAAGTGTTAGTTCTGGTTAAACTCAAAATAGATAACTTCCTCTTAAAACCTCTCCAACCTCTCCCTATTCCCCTTAAACCGCTTTTATTTCATTCTAAGCTGGTAACTACATTTTTAAGCTAAAGAGCCACAGATAAAAAGTATTTTTCATCCTGTACTTATGTCTGTCGTGTTACAATTTAAATGTGCTGATGCGTTTAAATTGCAAGAAAGTGAAATTGGTCAATCAAGTGTAATGGTGTTAATTTTAGTTGATTTATTTTAAATAAAAGGAAGTGTCTTTTGACATACCAACTAAAATCAACGTCTCATTGTCACTTAATGGCTTTATGGTTTATTTGTCCATCATAAATGATCACAGAAATATTGGGTAAACTGAAAAAGAAAAGAATCTGTAAAATACTATTCAATCTGAATAAGTAATTAAATAAGGTAAAGGTTATCAGTTTAATACTGACCCCTTAAATATCCTACAGTTATTTGCAAAACTGAAGAACAGAAAAGAAAGGCATTATATGTTGAAAGCATTTGCAAAAAAATGGTGGTGAAAAGAGGTTATAGGTGAAAACAAAATAATTTGAGGTGTGATTCATGGCATCCATTAGATGAGGATTTGGATAAATTAAAACGGAACATAGTTGGTGCTCAGGTGAAATACATAAAGAGGTTAACAAAAAATCTAAATGGAGAACGAGTAGGAAGTATGTCAGCATTGGTTGAGTTTTCTGAGAATGTTCTGCCGCAAAGAATCAAAATAGGTTTCCTGAGTTTCCCAGTGAGGCCTTTCATCCCGCCACCACTACGTTGTTTCAAATTGTCAGAGATATGGGCATATAGCTGCTGTATGCAAAGGAAAACAAAGGTGTTCAAAGTGTAGAGGAGATCATTAAATTGAAGAGTGTAAGGATGATGTACAGGAAAAGTGTTGTGATTTTGGTGGGCAACATAGGGTAACAAATAGGGGTTGTGAGGTAAGGAAGAGGGCAAAGGAAATCCAGCAGATAAAAATGACAAAAAACACAAGTTATGCTGAGGTAGTCAGGAGTGTCCATGGACAAATGATAAAACATATAGGTGAAAGGGAAAGACAAAACCAACAGCAAAATGATATAGATTCAGAAGAAAACATTATTGTGGCTGTGGAAAAACTCATGTTATTCGTAGCATATGTTATTAATTGCATAGATCAAGCCAAACACAAAACAGAAAAGATTAAAATAATAGTAAGAGGAGCTAAAAAGTTTCTGGGGTTTAAAGCAGGATCGTGGGAAGCCATAAATAAAAGGTTGGAATAGATGGGAAGACAGGAACCCCAGCTGATATGATGATAATACAGTGGAATGCAAGAAGTCTAATTGCAAATGGACAGGAATTTAAAGGATACATAGACGAACTTGAAGAAAAACCAGAGAATATATGCACATAGAAATACTGATAACATTGCTGAAACTCTTTTTGTCCAGAAGGGGGCACACCAGCATCCAGAACAACAATTTGATCATCTTATGATGGATTTCATAGAGTTAACTCCATCTGAAGGAAAACGATACTGTTTAGTTATAGTTGACATGCTTTCAAAGTGGGTTGAAGCTTTTCCAGCAAAACATGCTGACAGCAGTGAAGTGGCAAAAGCACTTTTAGCTGAAATAATCCCAAAATGGGGGATCCCACTTAAAATCACAAGTGATAATGGGACTCATTTTGTGAACAAAGCACTGTCTGAAATCACAGGAGTCTTAGGTTTTGATCTGCAAACACACTATGCTTATCACCCTTAGTCAGGGAGGGGCAGTGGAACGAGAAAATTGTACACTTAAAAACAAACTGGTTAAATGTTGCGAAGAAACAAGCCTCCACTGGAAAAAAGCGCTGCCTTTGGCACTGATGTACATGCAAGTTAGGAAGAGAGCAAAATGTAATTTGAGTCCCTTTGAAATTTTGTTTGATAGACCTGCACCAACAGGAGGGGAGACACAAAAAGTGGCATCCCTCCCAACATACCTGATGGAACATGAAATGATTACTTATTGCCAAAATCTTTCCAAACATCTGTTGCAGAATCACCAGGCAGTGAAGGTTGTATTGCCTAGTCCGACTGCACAGCCGCTGCACAATCTTAAACCAGGTGACTGGGTCTTCGTGAAGGAGCTGAGGAGGAAACATTGGAGGTCCAAACGGTGGCTGGGTCCGTTCCAAATCCTGCTTGTCACTCACACGGCTGTGAAGGTCACTGAGAAGGCCTCCTGGATCCACGCCAGCCACTGCAAGAGGTTCACCGTGGCCCCGCCTCTGGAAGGACGATCCGAACCTCCTGAAAAAGGGGTTTCCACCTTCTGCACTCATGTCATAGTGACGGGCAGCTGAACCTCCTGAGAAGGAGCTTCTACCTCTCAACACCTGCAACCTAACTAGTGAGTGCCTGCTGTGACCACAGGACGAGACCACACCGGGATAGCGCTACAGAGCTTCAAACCCTCATACCTACCCATGGGGGTGAGACGAGAACCTGCTGAAATGCACCTCTTTGACAACTGGAGGGTGATGTGGACCCTTATAGGACTGTTCCTGCTGATATCAGTCCCCATCCTTATCCATGAAGCCCTAACTCAATCCCGTACATCTGGAAACACCACTATGTCCACTGCCACGCCTATTCTAGTAAAACCCAGGTTCACCATGAACTTGAACCGCATGAAATCACTCACCACTCCCCAGTAGAAAGCAATGCCTGGTGGGTGGTATCAAAACACCTAGCAAGGAAAGTCACAAATGAAAGCTGTTATGTGTGTTCTCTGATTCCTCATGCTACCCCTCAAAACACCCTTATCCATTCCATCCCCACTTCTTTGAATGAATCGTTGGCTGTATTTTTGTTTCAGGCTTATAAGTATATAATCCAGTTTAATAAAGACAAGGAAAACTACACCAGATTTGGTAAATGGTGGCCTTGGGTTGCTCTAAGCTTCTAATGTCACCTTTTAGAAGTGCTTCATTTTTTTCTGAAAACACCAATGCTAGCTACATGTACAGAAGCGGGCACGGTTTATCAATTCAGAATTGATCTACATCCCTTTGGCCCACCCCCTTTATGTATTACTCAGCCTAACAGAACAGAAAAGTACCTGGGCATTGCTCAGCGGTGTCAGGTTACACTAGAGGTAGCCTGTGCACCCTCTAGCCTAAGATGTTTAAATGGGACGTATCCCTACACATTTATACCTAATGACAGCCCCGGAACCGGTCCCTTGCTCAGTATGGATTTTGCAACTTTTCCTGAGGATTCTGGATTAAACACAATTTATAACAATTCTGTTGTGTACATAGCTCCCATTTTCATCCCGACCAGAAATGGTTATGGATGTCCTAAAAATATGGAAAAGATTGGTCTGGAACGTGTTATTTAGCTCATCTTGTCCCGACCCACTCAGTCTATGCTAAACCGCCAGAAAGAGAGGTGTTTGAACCAGGCCGTATAGTGAAGTGGGCCCATTTCTCTACGATACAAGCCTTTTTCTGAGGCATCTTTCATTTTCTCTGCACTGTTTATAATGCCCGCAAAATAAATTTTATTGCTGAAGAATTAAAACATCTAACTTTCCTAGTGGATCAGCGTTTCACAACCCTGACAGTTGAAGGACAATCCCTTCGCACGATGACGTTACAGAATCGTCTAGCCTTAGACTTTCTTCTTGCAGTGCAGGGGGGTGGGTGGGGGGTTGAGGGGTTGTACAGTTATAAGTGAAGAGTGTTGTACTTTTATCCCTGATCTCGGGTTCCTGGAACAACTGGAACTTGGGCTGGCTCTTCGGGAGCAGATGGAAGGCTTGGTTTATGAAGATAGGTGCCTTCTTGTTACTTGTTGTGGTAATACTGATGGTAATCTTGTGTTTATTGTGCCATTAGTGAAATCTTTAGTCTCCTGCATGTTTTCCACCACATTCATGTCTCTCAATTTGCCAAAAGACTACTGTATCTCTCATGATGATCTTGAGGATGAAGACAAATTTGATTACCTTAATGTGTGTACTGATGATGAATAAAACTTCATTGTTTGTTTGTTTGTTGTTGTTGTTGTTTTGGTCTAACGTTTATGATGCATCTGTTGTAAACTGTGAATGAGCAGATGTTGATTTGAACTGCATAGACCTAACTATATTCTATAAACGTTTTGTATCCTGGGTCCCTGAGCAGCTTTGATGAGGTTGTTCAGAGTGAGGTGGAGTCCATCATAAAGAAAATGAAGCCTTCATCCTGCGCCCTGGATCCCTTCCCCTCATCTCTCATAAAATCCAATCACTCTGCAATAAGCCCATTAATCACTCAAATAATAAATCAGTCTCTACAATCTGGTCATGTTCCACTGCCTCTAAAAACTGCCATCATTAGGCCTCTTCTGAAAAAATCTAATTTGGATCCCGACATTTTTTCTAATTACCGCCCAATTTCCCACCTCCCGTTTCTGTCCAAAGTGCTGGAAAAAGCAGTTGCTGCTCAGCTGCAGGACCACCTACAGCAACACTCTCTGTACGAGAAGTTTCAGTCTGGATTCAGAGCAGCTCACAGTACTGAGACTGCATTACTGAGAGTTACAAATGATATCCTCATGGCTGCTGACACTGGCTCTCCCTCCGTCCTTGTCCTCCTTGACCTCACTGCAGCCTTCGACACTGTGGACCATAATATTCTCCTCCACCGTCTTCATGTGGAGGTCGGTCTCTGTGACACTGTCCTGGACTGGTTCAAATCTTTCCTCTCCGATAGGCTGGAATGCGTTAGTCTTGGCAATGCCACTTCCCAGACAGTCGGTGTCTCCTGTGGTGTCCCTCAAGGGTCAGTTCTGGGGCCCCTGCTGTTTTCCCTTTACATGCTGCCTTTAGGTCAAATTATTAATCAGTTCAACATTTCTTTTCACTGCTATGCCGACGACACACAGCTTTACATCAGGACTGGATCATCCTCATCATCCCCATCTCCATCTTCACTCACTGCCCTCTCTGCCTGCCTGGAGGAAATAAGGGCATGGATGAATCAGAACTTTCTTCAATTAAACTGCTCCAAGACTGAGGCCATAATGATTGGCACCCCTCACCAGATACAAACATCAACTTTAACAACAATCTCCTTCTCTGGTCAAGACATCCCCCTCTCCACCTCTGTTACAAATCTTGGAATAAAAATGGACTCTCATCTTACATTTGAAACTCACATTAAGCATCTGTTTAAAACTTGCTTCTTCCATCTTCGAAACATCTCCAGACTTCGCCCATCTCTGACTTTTTCCGATGCTGAGAAACTCGTCCATGCCTTTGTCTCCTCCAGGCTCGACTACTGCAACTCCCTGTTTATTGGAATCCCTGGCAAAAACCTTCAGAAACTTCAATATATTCAAAACAGTGCAGCAAGGATTTTATTGAGAGCTCGTAAATTTGAACATATTACACCCATTCTCCATAACCTCCATTGGCTTCCTGTCACCTACAGAATTCAATACAAAACTGCTCTCATTACACATCAATGCTTA